>VWPU01010172.1:0-16413 GCA_013398955.1 Callaeas wilsoni
CATGGGGGGAACCAAACAAGGTCCATGGGGCACTGTGTGCCTGCACTGTTATTTTGAGCCCAACTGTACCCTCAGGAGCTCCTGAAGATGCTGTGAGAAAAAAGAGGATGTGGCTGGAGAAGGGGCCATGCAGAGGTAGGACAGCTCTTTTCTAGGACAAACATCCTTGCTGTAGATCCTGGAGAGCACAACACGGGATAGTACCAGGACAGGAGTGAGGCCACAAAGCAAGCATGAACTGTAGGGGGAGATCAAGGCCACCAAAGACTCCTGAAGCCTCTGACCCATTTCCAGAAAGGTCTGAAAGAACAGACTGTGTATGGGAACACATTTACATAGAAAATGCGAAACCTATCTTTGGAGCAGAGAAAGCTGTCCATAAAAAAGTACTCCCCCCAAGTCTGGGCACTGCCCTCAGGACCTTGGACATCCAGTGGACTGGACCGGCACAGATGGATAGATGGTGAAACCAGGACAGACATCTCACCTGCTGGACTGATGCTGGTACCAGGACTTATTTTCTTTCTGGTTCTCTCTCTTTACCTCTCTCTTTTCCTCTCTTTCCCTCTCCTTCTTTCTCTCTTTTCCTCATTAATTCATCTCTCCCTCTTTAATTTCTCTCTTCCCTTCCACCAAGCCCCTTAATCCAAAACCCACTGCCACGTGCTTATATAGTAGGTCTGGGACTACTATAACATACCAATCTCCAAATCAAGTTCGTAATTACTAATAAAATTTTCAGATTTTAATCAGACTCTCTGACTTTTGCCATTCCAATTGCCTTCCATTGCAATTGACTTTTGCAATTCCATTCGCAATTCCTGTATTTATGGACCTTGAGTGTTTTCTACACCTTAAGGGTGGGACACGATGGCCTGCGTAACTTGATTGGCAGATGATGATCCCAGCTTCTGCATCACTCCGGCCCTGCATGTCTGGACAGCAGCTGGGTCCTGCCAGGTGCTGAAGGACTCCATGAGGTACCTATCTCATCTGTCTTTGACCACATGTACTGCTCATGGACCCCAGACCATGTAATGCAGGGGAGGAGAAGGAAGAGATGAGTCTGTGGGCTGTTCCAAGGTATTGCTGCTTCCCTTCCTCATTCCTGCCACTCTTTGGAGCCATCTTTTCCCTGTTTGCCATTGGCTGTGGAGTAGCCAGGGATGTTCTTTATCAGCTCCAATTGAAAAGGCAGAAAGGAAAATCCACTACAGGGACTCCCATGCTCTGCCCCTCCACCTTCTACCCTGAGAAGACTGAAGAGTTGCCAAGGAAAGAAGGAGGACTTAGAGGCAAGGCTTGGATGCACAGCTTTAATGAATGTAAGGTAGAAACAGTGGTGGTTCAGGGAGAGCAGCAGGAGTAGCCAGTAAGATGCAGTGGAGCTCCTGCAGGGTGTCCATCTGCCTGCCCATAAGAGGGAGGGAGGGCAACACGGCCCCCTAGGCTGGCCTGGGGAGACACGGAAAGGAAAGAAAAGACAAAAAAAAGTAGAAGAGACAATGGCTCAGACACTAAATACAATGTCTTAAAGCTCTATCTCCTGCCCAGAACCAGGTCTTGAGGTCATGGAGGTTCTTGCCCAAGCGTGTTGCCAGCACATTTAGCAGGGACGACATCTGCTGCCACCATAGCGGCTGGTGATGCAGGAGAGGTCAAAGCCCCCAGAGTTGATGGGCACCCCGCCACTGCTGAGGATGCTGCCAACAGCAGCCGAGGTGGAGGATCCCACCACGGTGTTCTGTGGGAAGGAGCTGAGGATGGGGCCGGGCAGAGTCACCACCACGGGCGAGGGTTCAATGACGACAGTGGAGCTCTGGCACTGCCTGACACAGCACTCATTGCAGCTGTTGGCCAGCGGGGTGGGGCCGCAGGGCTGGCAGCAAGGGTTGCAGGGCTGGCAGCAGGACATGGCTCGAGGTCACAGGTGCACCTGGCACAGAGGGCAGGGAGAAGCAGAAAGTGAGGACACATGAGAAGCAGCACTGCACCCAACCACCCTGCAGCCAAGGGTCCTCCTGGCCCTCATTGCACCACCCAGCTCAAAGCCCAGGAGCCACCTCAGCCAAGTGCCAGCCTCTCTCTCTGTCTGCACAAGACCTTCTCTCCCCTGCCCTCTGCCAGCAGAAGCAACTCCCAGCCCTGGGCCACAACTGCTGAGACTTACAGCCAGGACAGAGGTGATCTTGAAGCAGAAGGAGGAGAAGGAGAGGCTTCCCACTCACCTGATTCCTGAGGAGGAGGTGAGAGAAGTAGATGAGAGTGCAGAGACTTGGGCTGCCTTTTATAGCAGTCTTGCACTGCCTCTGGCCCAGAGGCACCTTTGTGGAAGTAATAATTTTCTGACCAGCTCATGTCAAATGCAAACTATTCCAGCTAATGGTAGGGGCTGTGTCCTGGTTTCCTGCACTGCTGCCTTTTCATTTCCTGGCTATTTCAGGGTGCTTTCCTATATGACGTTCTCTTTGTATAAGTGCTGGGATGATAGCATCAATGATTTCCAGGGCAGAAAGACGTCAGCACAGGCAGAAGTCTCAGATTAAATGTTATTGGCATTCCCTGTGGGCAGGTGATGTTTACCTGTGTCTTTCCTGTGGTCTTGTCTTTGGCAAAGATGTCAGGAAATGGGCATTGCTCTTGTGCTTCTCTCTCACGTGCCCAAGGACTCCGCTGCGAGAGGACATGCTGTGTCTCCACAACAGAGTTCTCAGCTAATGACGTTTGCTGACCTTATTTGAATGTACAGATTTTTGTTTGTTTCGTGAAGACATATGTGAGCATATGTGTGTCAGTCTAGGCTCATAGTAAAATCCCTGGTCGAATTAGGGGGAAGATTATTCTAGGAGGTATAGAAAAACACCTGAATAACAGGGCAGTCATTGGTCACAACCAGTGTGAGTTCATGAGAGGAAATTCCTGCTTGTCAAACCTAATCTCCTCTCACAACAAGGTAACCCACCTAGCTGATGAATGGTAGTGAATTGATGCAATCTTTTTTGTGTTTATCTAAAGTTTTTGATACCATTTTTCACAGGATCTTTCTGAACAATATATCCAGGACACAGCTGGATAAACTCATTGTGTAATGGGTGAGAAAACTGGCTCATGGGTCAGGCACAAAGGGTGACAGTGATGGGGTGACATCAGACCGGCAACTGGTCTCCTATGAGGTTCCTCACTTTTAGGGTCAATTCTCTTCAACATCTCCATGAACAACTGGGATGCAGGACTTGAATAAACACTAAGTAAGTTTGCAGAGTATACGAAACTGGGAGGAGCTGTCAACTCCCTCAGAGGCAGAGAGGCTCTGCAAAGAGACCTCAACAAATTAGAGGTGGGCAATCACCAACCATATGAAGTTCAACAAGGGCAAGTACCAGGTTCTGCACCTGGGATGGGGCAACCCTGTATGTGCAGACAGACTGGGGAATGAGAGGCTGGAGAGCAGAGCTGAGGAAAGGGACGTGGGGGTCCTGTTGATGGCAAGATGGATATGAGTCAGCAGTGCCCGCCAAGAGGGCCAACCATGTCCTGGGGGACATCAGGCCCAGCATTGCCAGCTGGGCAAGGGAGGGCATTGTCCCACTCTGCTTTGCACTGGGACGGCCTCACCCTGACTTCTGGGGGTAGTTTTGGGCACCACAATATGAGAAAGATATTACGCTGTAAGAGAGTGTCCAAAGGAGAGACATGAAGGTGGTGAAGGGTCTGGAGGGGAAACTGTATGAGGAGTCACTGAGGTCACTTGGTTTGTTGAGTCTGGGTAAGGGGAGGCTGAGGGGAGACCTCATTGCAATCTACGACTCGTGGAGGGGCAGACACTGATCTCTTCTCTCTGGTGACCAGGGACAGGACCCAAGGGAAAGGCACGAAGTTGTGTCGGGGAGGTTTAGGTTGGCTATTAGGAAAAAGTTCTTCCCTCAGAGAGTGGTCAGGCACTGAAGAGGCTCCCCAGGGAATGGTCACAAGCCCTAAGGCTGACAGAGCTCAAGGAGAATTTGGACAACGTTCTCAGGGAGACGGTGGGATTGTTGGAGTGTCTGTGCAGGGCTAGGTGTTGGATTTGATGATCCTGATGGGTGCCTTCCAACTCAGGATATTCTGTGATTCTATGAATCTATGAGTTAATATTTGACAATAATAATATTAAGGAAATGGTCCAAATTAGCTGCACCTGTTCCATTGCCTGTAGGATTTAGAAAGGACATTAGATGGCTGGGTTTTTTGGAGCATTTCTTCTGAATATTCATGTGTGACTAATAATACCATTTTTCTTGAGAAAGTTTGGTAGTGGGGAAAGAAGGTTGAACATGTGGTCTTTGTAAGAAGAATACAGGGACAGTCACACATAACAGAGCCTGTTTCAGTGAGCTCCAAATTCGATGCACTGTTGTCCCACATGAGCAAATTAGCAGTGCTGGTGGTGTCTCCATGACAGCACATTCAGGAAAGGGGAGCACACTCTAGTAGAAGTGATGGATGACCAAAAAAAAAAGTGAGACACCAAGACCAGAGAAAGAGGAGGAGGAGAAGTTGTCCCAGGCAATGGAGCAGAGGTTCCTAGGTAGCCCATGGAAGAGACCATGGTGCATTAGATATCCACAAGAAGCCCATGGATGATCCCATACCAGAGCAGGTAGATAGACCCTGTGGGAACTGTGACCTGTGCAGAGCCCATGCAGAAACAGGCTCCTGGCAAAACCGTGGCCCTTAGAGGGCTCAAGCTGGTACAACTGAAGCCCATGGACATGATACACACTGGAGCCAATCTTGATAGTTTGCAGTCTGTGGGAATGGGTCATGCTTGAGCACATTAAAAATGTGAGGAGGAAACAGTGACAGGAAGTAACAGTTGTGTACAGACCACAGCCTCACATTCTGCATCTCACTGCACTGTTTCAGGGTGGAGAAAAGAAAGGTCATGAATGGAAGAGGGAAGTTGAGGCTGTGAAACTGAGGTGAGGATGGGCTGAAGGTGGGGGTTTTTTTGGTTGCTTCTCACCATCCTGCTCTATTTTTAATTGGCAATAAATGAATGTTACCCAAGTCAAGTCTGCTTTGCCCGTGGTGGTTATTGATAGGCAATCCCTCTGTCTTCATCTTGAGCTGTGACTATTTCCACCTTACTTTTGCTCCTGACCCATAGAGGAAAGAAAGGGAGGGAGAAAGCATCTGGGGCACTGGAAGCCAGCCAAAGTCTTTCTGGTTTTACATTAACTATGGGAATTAGAAGTGCATTGAATATTTGTCTTTTACCTGCTACGTTTTCTGCTTCATATCTGTGCCAGCAGGAGTGGTTTCCTCCTACTCTTTTTCCCCTTGTTATGAATGTTTTGATCAAATAATCAATTTAATGATATAAAAAGGGTTAGCTATGATTATAAGTAGAAAGTCGTGAAGAATAAGGTATAGAGATATTAGGAGTGCTGCGTTTGAAGTGTGCAGCCATATAAACCTCACCAAGACATTACTGGACCCTTATGTTTCAGTCAAGGAACTGTGGAGACCATTATGCTCACCAGTTATGCTGCTTGGAAACCCACTACCTTTCCCATTTTGATTTTAATATCAAGGATTCCAATCAGTGGACCTCAGTAGAGATTAGCAATGATTTTTTTCGGATAAGAATATTGATGAAGTTATTAACTGTTAGAACTGATCAATGTAAAGATTAAATTTAAGAGCGGGAATAGTATACATAATATGTAAAAGAACTTATGTAATGATGATTCAGCAGAAAAAGTTTATAAAATGGATGGATTTTGTTTGTTTAGAAGAACATGTTTTCAGAGGAACTAGCCCCTGTGTTCTGGGCACCCCCAGTAAAGAAGTGTCTGCCTATTTGCATCAAATTGGTGCTGGATAAGTTTCTTTTGGTGACACCCTCAGGGGATGGTGGGCAATGAGGTTAATTTGCCCTTGTACTTGTCTGCCTGGAGACCAGTGGCAGGTTTACAGCTTTTCTTTTCCTAATTATCCATCCTTCACTGCCATTGTCTTCCAGTCATCCACTCTCTGTGTTTCCCAGACAGGACAGTCCAGAGTATCTCAGCTGTCTTTATAATCCCAAATTTCTGAGATTCCTCATGAGCTTCAGGTGAGGTGGGAACTAGGAGGATGGCATGGTACAGTTTTCCTGTCTTGACACCCAGGCAGGAGGCCCTTCTGTGCAAGGCTGAGCTAGGGAAAAGGGCCTCAGTTCTCCCCTGACATACCAATTTCCCCATGCACCCAGAGATCAGCAAATAAAAATCCATTTCCTGTGAAGGGTTGGGTTACTGCTTGAGGTGGTGTTCCAGTGCCTCACCAACCTCACACGAAAGAATTTCTTCTTAATATTTCTTTTAAAACTACCTTCTTTCAGTCTAAAGCAATTTCCCTTTATCCTATGACTACATGACCTTGTAAAGGGTCCGTCTCTAGCTTTATTTTGGAAACTGTTTAGGTACTGGCAGGTGCAATAGGATGTCTCCAGAGCTTTCTCTTCTCCAGGCTGAACAACCCCAACTGTCTAAACCTATCTTCATAGCAGAGGTACTCCAGCCCTCTCATCCTCTTCATGGGCCTCTTCTGGACTCTTTCCAGCAGGTCCACATCCTTCTTGTGTTGGGGATCTGCTGTGTTAGGGGTCTCATACCTAGAGACAGTACTCCAGGTGGGGTTCAAGGCTTTTTGCTGCCTGGCATGTGTAATGCAACATGCATGTCAACACTTCACGGCTTCCTTTCTCTCCTCCATTCCAGCCTTGATTTGTGTTAACTCTGGAAGCCAAAAGCTCCCTGAGGTGACAGAGGAAGCAGAATGTAACTTTGCAGCAACTGCCCAGGTCCTTCATGTGTCCTGGTCCCAGCACTCCAGGCTGTCCTCCAGAGGCTCTGAGTGGCTGCAGAGACGGGATCTGAGAGCTAGGGAACAGCAAAACTCCCCTCCAGGGCATCCTGGCAGGAGCTGGGCTTTATTGCTTCACAATGTCTGTGCTGCACCAAGAAGTAACTTTTACAGTTTCACAGAATCACAATAAGAAAGATGAGCCAGCATTGTCTCAAGAAACGTGTCAAACCCAGAAGGTACAGATTTCCATCCATTCCCACATCAGACTGGTTGCCCTGAAGACAAAGCAACAGCTGTGAGTCCTAAACTCTACAATATGGTAAATTGATTTCATGTTTTCATGAATGAATGAATTGCTGTGGAGGAATGCTCAGCTCAGTTGGTGTTCCACTATAACTGTAGCTCCCTTGGGCACAGAGCATGGCAGATCTCAACCAGTGCTCTCTCCTCTTCCCAATGACATGTGATAAAACATCCACCTCTGACCTACCTTATAGAGAGAACTGGATTTATTTGGTCTGGAGAAAAGGAGTCCAAGGGGAAAGTTTCATTACTCTCTAGGAGTACGTGGAAGGAGGCTGTAGCGAGGTGGGTGTTAGTCTCTGTTCCCANCCAAGTAACATAGGACAAGAGGAATTGGCATCAAGTTGCACCAGGGGAGGTTTAGATTGGCTATTAGGGAAAAATTCTTCCCTGAAAGGATTATCAAGCATTGGAACAAGCTGTTGAGGGGAGGTGGTTGAGTCACCACTCCTGGAGGTGATTTCAAAGAAGTGTAATGTGGCAACACGGGAACGTGGTAGAGTGAGCAGTGTTAGATTTATGGTTGGACTTGACAATCTTGAAGGCATTTTCATGATTCTATGACTGTGCAGATATCGGGAGTCTTGGGCATTTGAATTAGACAATTAAGAATGAGACAATCAAAAGATCAGTGCAACCAGGAATTACCACACATTCAATGAACCCTTTCTTGATGCCTTGGAGAGGCTAACCTAGAACAGAGGCTAGACAGAGTTAAAGGATAAAGAGTAGGTATTTATCGAAAGACCTTTACAGGGTACACCTTGGGCACTGCAGGAGTCTCGCAGAGACTACATCCAGGATGGATGACAGTCACAGGTTTTTTGAACAGATATAAGTTTTGTCCATTTGCATATCAGAGGTTAATTGTCCAATTTCAGCTTCAGGTACTGGAGTCCTATTCTCTTAGTTTTCTCCCCCCCCAACTCACTTTTGTTTCCATTTCTCGGGGCCTGACACAGTGAGGTGTCCTTGATTCTCAGGCCTGGAGAGGAACTGTTGTGTCTGACTAAAATGGGAAACGCAGTTGCTCACACTCTGTATGGAGCTCAGAGTTATGCACTAAAGAATTGCAGGATTACAGATATGTGAAAATATAGAAATTAAAATCCTAAGGCATCATTCTTCTCCACGTATCTTCTAACCCTGGTGAAGAATGGCCTTCTCATTGACCCTGCATGGAGCAATCAGTACCTGCAGACCTTACTGCTTTTGTTCTTCCTCATTGGGTTTCCTTTGTGAAGATTTGGCATGCCTCCACTGCTGCATCGATGTTGATGGAGACTTTCCTTGTCACCAGGGGAAAAAAACCATTTGCGTTGCCTTCTTGATGACACAGTCATTTTTCCCTTTCTGACTACCACCAAGTTCATGATCCTCTCAGTGATGTCCTGTGAGCAAGATCTCACCATCTGCAAAATGCTCCATTACACCATTGTCACAAAATAAATATCTGCTTCCTGAAAGCCCTGGTCATGTGGACATTGAGTTTGCGGTTGTGCTCACCCACGCGGTTCTCCTGATGAGTGTGCCTTTTACACAAAAAAAGGCATTGCTTAATCCAAGTCCCCTGATGTGGCCTCTGCTGATCCTGATCCAGCAGCTGCTCTCCCTGTTGTGTGTGTCAAAGAAAAGCAGAGAGTTGGAGAACCTGTGATATGAGGAAAGATTGAAGGAGTGTGGCCTTTTCTCCCCGGAGAACAGGAAGCTTGGGGAGGACCTCATCACCGTATTTTAGTAATTAAGTGGGATCTACCAAGAGCACCAAGACTTTCTCAGCACAAGGACCCACATGGAGGGGCTGCCTGTGGGGGTAACACACTGAGTGAAGAGGCACTGGGGATGATTTGGGTGCTGGCAACCAGTGCTTGGGTCTCAGTAGGAGCAGGTGAAGCCTTGTTTTCAGGACACAGGAAGATGTGCACAGTGACCAGAAAGATGGAAAATGATTGTGTCTCTGCCCTGAACTGAGGGCAGGAGGAGCATGTGTGTAACCTCACAGGCTTCATGGGACACTCTGTACCTGAGTTGTTATTCTGAGCCCAGCAGTGCTGATAAATAACGTAGAGAATATAAATTTTCAGTTCTTCTGAAGCTGCTGAATAGAGCTTAGACTAAATGGCAAAAAAACCGGTAAGATGATGTAAAGATGTGAACACAGGATGATAAGCATGGCTGGAACCAGCGGTGAAACAGATAAAAAGTACTGCAGTGATTTTTGCAAGTCATGGGTTGTTCGCAAATCATGTAAAAAAGAAACAACAGTGCATGTCCAAAGAAAAAATTCGAGGAAATATCACATTTAATATCAAAGCAGTCAGTGAATATGACCATCAGTAACCTCTTTTTATGACTCTCCAAGATTATAAAAGGTCTTCCAGTAGGAGGTGGATGCATAAAAATTAGCTCTAGGAATGTGATCTTTATGTTTTAGATAAGAAGCATATTTTAATGAATATATATGATTATAACGGATAAATATCTTGTTGTAAAGTCTCATGATACACACAGAATAAGGAGATATCCCCTGTGTGTCCTGTGCAGATAAAGAATGCCTGCTTTCTAATGCTTTAAATTGTGTTAGAAAGTTTATTTCAGCTGAATTCGGTGTCAGTGCCTTGAACAGTTCCTTTTCTGCACATGGGAGACCACAGATACCTGAAGGATGACACAGATTAGACCATTATGCAAGGTTGAAGGCAAAGGTCTAAGAAGAAATTTTCAACTAAAACTGAAAAGCATCCCTGAATTTTAGTATTATAAACCAAAGGGCATTTACACAGGGAAGATGGACACCAAAGCCAAGAGAGCCTTTTGCAGGTGTTGGTTTCACAGGAACAGGGACTCCATTGCATAGCTTGAGTGTGCTTGATACCATTTCCAACTTGTGAAATATCTGAGAACTGAATATAACAACAGCAGCTGGGCCCTGCCATGCGCTAAAGGAGGTATGAGGTACATCTGTCCCTGTGTGCTGGCCCTGTACACTGGGTAACAGAGCAGAGGGGAAAAAAAAGATGAAGTTTTGGGCTGTTCTCAGGCACCGTTGTTTTCTATCTCCACTGCCAATATATTTTGGATTGGTAGTCTGATTGCCATTGGCTGTAGAGTAGCAGGGGATGTCTTCATCAGTTCCAAGGGAAAGGGCGCAACTTAAAATCCACTGCAGGGACTCCCACCCTCTTCTTCCTCTATCTTCTTCCCTGAGCAGCCTGGAATAGTTCCTACAGGGAGTATCAGGGGCAGCCACTAAGATGCAGTGGAGATCCTGCAGGGTGTCCGTCAGCCTCTCCTGTGGAAGGAGGGAGGGCAACATGTCCCCACTAGACTGCCCTGGAGAGATAAAGACAACAAATGAAAGAGAAAAGTGGAAGAAGGAAGTAGCAACCTGAAGTTCTGTTGTGTGTCCCAACAATAGAGACCTTGGGCATGCAGGTGAGAAGGACAAGAGTGGTGTCCCTTTCCCAACTACTTTGCCATAAACAAATCTACAGGCATGACAAAGGATCACATCACTTGTCCACAGGGAATGCCGCCAGCTGTTGATCTGAGCATTGCCCCTGTGCTGATGTCTTTCTGCCCTGGATTTCTTGAACCTCTCATCTTGACACTTACAGAAGTTTGCATAGAAGAAAGCACGTGAAATGCATTAGGAAATGAAAAGGCAGCAGTGCAGGAAACCAGGACACAGCCCTACCATTAGCTGGGGTGGTTCACACTTGACATGAGCTGGGCAGAAAATTATTACTTCCACCAAGGTGTCTCTGGGCCTGAGGCAGTGCAGGACTGCTATAAAAGGCAGCCCAAATCTCTGCTCTCTCATCCACTTCTCTCACCTCCTTCTCCTGAGGAATCAGGTGAGTGGGAAACCTCATCTCCTCTTCCTCCTTCAAGGCCAGGTCTTTCCCGGTTGTAAGTCTCAGCTGATAGGGGATGTCGTAGCCCAGGGCTGGGAGTGTCTTCTGCTGGCAGAGGGCAGGGGAGAGAAGGTCTTGTGCAGACAGAGAGAGGCTGGCACTTGGCTGAGGTGGCTCCTGGGCTTTGAGCTGGGTGGTGCAGTGAGGGCCAGGAGGACCCTTGGCTGCAGGGTGGTTGGGTGCAGTGCTGCTTCTCATGTGTCCTCACTTTCTGCTTCTCCCTGCCCTCTGTGCCAGGTGCACCTGTGACCTCGAGTCATGTCCTGCTGTGAGCCCTGCGACCCTTGCTGCCAGCCCTGCGGCCCCTGCCCGCTGGCCAACAGCTGCAATGAGTGCTGTGTCAGGCAGTGCCAGAGCTCCACTGTTGTCATCGAACCCTCGCCCGTGGTGGTGACTCTGCCTGGCCCCATCCTCAGCTCCTTCCCACAGAACACCGTGGTGGGATCCTCCACCTCGGCTGCCGTTGGCAGCATCCTCAGCAGTGGCGGAGTGCCCATCAACTCTGGGGGCTTTGACATCTCCTGCATCACCAGCTGCTACGGTGGCAGCAGATGTCGTCCCTGCTAAATCTGCTGGCAACATCCTTGGACAAGAACCTTCATGACCTCAGGACCTGGTTCTGGCCAGGAGATAGATCTTTGGGACATTGTAATTAGAGTTTCAAGCCATTTTCCCCTTCTTTTCCTCTCTCCTTTTGCTCTTTCTTTTGCTGTCCATGTCTCCTCAGGCAAGTCTAGTGGAGACTGGTTGCCCTCCCCTCCTGCCAGTCAAGCAGAGGGACAACCCCGCTGCATCTTAGTGGCTGCTCCTTGTGCCCTGTCTGAGCCGCTCAGAGTATTTTTTTCTGTACACTCAATAAAGCTGTTTTGCATCCATATATGGGCCTCTGAGTCCTCCTTCGTTTTGTAACAACTCTTCCAGTGTCCTCAGAGAAAATAGCTGGAGGAAGGAAATGATGGGATTCCCTGTGGTGGATTTTCCTTTGTGCCTTTTTCCTTGGAGCTGAGAAAGTCATCCCTGTCTTCTCGGCAGCCAAACACCATCAGGGATACTGGCTCAAAAGGGTGGCAGGAATGGGGAAGGGAAAAACAATTCCTGGGACCAACCCACAACTTCATCTCTTCCTTCTCCACTCCCTTACCTGGTCTAGGCTCCATGGCATGCACATAGCAGCACTGGGAGATGAGATGCACTCACTCAGCACAGGCAGGCAAAGCTGCTGTCCAGACATGCAGGGCTGAGACAATTCACAAGTTAGGATTGGTATCAGCCATACTCAGGGTGCACAATGGTAAATGATTTTTGGCTGAGTTTGTGCAAATGACTTACAGCTTCACTATAAATTCACATTTCTTCCACTTATGGATGGATGTTATCTGAACATCGTTGTCTTCCCTTTTGACCAAACCAGTGCCCAAGAGTATCAGGCAAAGGATGACAGACCATGCTGAACAAATGATCTGCCAGAGACAGCCCACAGATCATGGAGTCATAGAATGGTTTGGGTTAGAATGTGTGGATGCTGAAATGCTGTTAGCAGGGAAATTTTCTCTTCTTGCATTCATTCTGTGAGAACTTTTCCTTTGCTGTGTAAGCTATGTAAACAATAGATAGGGTTTTTGTAAATAGCATTCAGATCTGGTATTTCTGACCTTGTGTACATTATATTAAGAAAAAACATTTCTAAGTGGGTGTCTGAGACTTTAACCAAACACCCTAAGAGAAGTGTGAACACTGTTCAATTGCTTTATGAAACTAAAATATATAAATAGTATTGTAAATTTAATAAATAATTCATTCCTTGCTCTAGACTCCTGCCTCGCTAAATCTCTGAACCCCTGCTTGGAAGCCCACAAGAATGGATCATACGGATCACCTAATCCCACTCAGGTGCCAAAAGCACAGGTTCCTTTATCTAGAACAGGATGTTCCAAGCCCCATAACTGAGAGACTGGAAAGATCGCTGGCTTGAAATATTTTGCATGGTTTTGCATGGAGCAAGGGGCAGCTTGGGCTCCGACCTGGTGAGGCAATATCCTACCCCATACATCCCATTCCCCAGATCTGTATCCCAACCGTTCAGTGGCTGCGAATCCCTGGAAAACCAGAGGCAATGCTCCACACCCCACCCCTGCACCCCAAGCTAGCCGTAGAGTGGCCAGATGGCTGAAAGTCCCACCAGGACCCAGAAAATTCAAAGGGTATTTAACCCGAGACACAAGGCAAGCACATGTCTTGACCCTACCTCTTTTTGAAATTTCTGTAAGCTGAACACCATTGGAACCAGGAACGGTAGCTGTGTTCGTTCTTTTCTACTTCTTTTCTGTCTTTCTCTCTTTCACCTTCTTCTAAATCCCTTCTCAGAATTCTGAGTAACTTAAAATCAGATGGGCTTAGAGTCTGTTAAATTGAATGCATTAAGTTAATGCTTTGAGAAGGGTTTTGTGTTGATTGGATGCTGCTTGAAAACTTTTGCCAAAGTCTTTTGATTTTCTAAAGTTACCAGTAAAGGGTTCTTTGTTTTTGTGACCTCTTGAGAATATCTTGTTGGTATTTCTACCGTGTGTCTAACTCAGAGTACATGAAAAACCAAAGCCCTTTGAAGTGTCAAACTGAACGAGATTTTGGGGGCTTGATATTTTAATTGGCATAGTGAGCAGAGTACTCCTGAGGTGATGAAGAGATATTTTATACAGAAATAACTGCTCATTGCAGAATAAAGGAGAAATTAATTTTTGCTTGAAACCAATATTCTCTAGCAAAAAGGTCATGGAATCCTAGGTAAAAGTGGATCTGACATGTTCTCCTCTGATAGAATTGCTAAAAGCTTATAAAGCTTGGCCAGCCTGATAAAGAAGGATGTGGGCTGAGAAAAAATTGGCAAAATCTGCAGTTAGTTGCAGAGAAAACTTGAACTTTGGCAAAAGACAGGGGAAAAAACCCCAAGAAGGGAAAAGGTCTGGTATCCATATGGGTGGAGGCTGAACTCAAAGAGAAATACATTGTGGAGCAGCATCAGAAAGACTTAATTGTGTTGTAAATTGCCTTAGAGGCTGAAACACCAGCCGACCTCAGGGCAGATGGAGAATGGAATGCCCAGAAGAAGCTAGCCCAAAACCTGAAAAACCAGTTAAACGAACTTGTCCAGAGCCAAAGAGCTTTCGGAGTTGCAAATTAACACTGCTGGGGGAGGTGTGGAGAATGAGCTAGAGTTTTTCAGCCCTGAGGAAAAGATGGACCTCCTTTTGAGTTTAATGCAGCAAAGCCAAACCCTGCCTGCACCCTAAACTCCATCCGCTTGTAAAAACTGAGGAGACAGAGAGCGAGGCGGGACTCCCTGAGCCTGATGTCACTTCACTCCCCAGAGTAGGGGTTTGAGTCAGCAAAGCCAATCCTCCTTGACTTCCCTTCACCCCAAGCTCTGCCCGCATGTAAATAAAAAATTCACTTATCAGGAGGCAGAGTCCCTAGTAATACTATCTTACTCTGAAACAGAATTGGTTAAGTTACAAGGGAAAATTAGCAATTGTCCCAAAGAAAATGGAACGGAGAATGTTTTGAAAATTTCGCTAATGGAGGTTGTCTTGGTTTAAGATAATTTAAAGAGCTGGGCACTCTAAAATGAGTAATCTTCTATCCACTAATCCCTATCCACCAATAAAGAACAAAGTATGAGTAGATATAAGTGAAAAAAAGCCAGTTTACTAATCAATGGCAAAAAATAATGGTAAATTACTGCTAGATACAAAATTGCTGAACCTCACAAAACCCATGGGAACAGAGAGAGACATGAAATTCCAGAAATATCCTTCCCAAGGTGGTTCCTGTCGGGGGGGCTGCATGGCTTGAAGGACAAGGGGAAGATGCTATCACATCCTTTCCTTCCAAGATGGCACCCTCCAGGTGACCATGTGGTCCCTAGAAAAAAGGGACAAGATAATGGCAAACCCTACCGGGAAAGGCAGGAGGCTACATAGCAGTTCTAGCGGCAGATGAAGACTTGCTAGCTCATGCGGGGTCTGCGCTGCTGCCGCTTCCTCCAGCCGTTCACAAGGCTCTCTGGTGCTGCTGCTGGGCTCTGCACTGTGGCTGTGGTGGAGGGGAAAAGACAGGTCTGTCCACACCAGCACAGGGTGGTCCGATCCCAGGAACTTTCTCAATTTTTCATTGCTGGCAAAACTTTTGAAGTTCATTTCAAAACAGTTTCTAATTGTGAAACGCAGTCTTTACAAGTGACTACAGTTGTAAACCCAAAGCAGCCACCTTCAAAGCCAAGATCCCACCTTCAGCAAAAGCTGCTATGAAAGAGAAAGAGTCTCTGTTTCTGTATTCTTCTTTCCTGGAGCGGGGGCTGATCCATCTGGATCATCTTGCTGGAACAAGGTCACCTGCGGTGACAGGCAGCACCTGTGGGATTCACCTCTAGGCAGCTCAAAACTGCTAACTCTAGTCTCTCTGAAACAGGGAAAAAAAAACAAAAAGAGAACTCAAAAATGGAGAAGCCTCTGCCCAAGCAAGACCAAGAGCCCAGCCAGGCAGTAGCCCATGGGAGTGTTCGGTTTACAGGACTGGGGACTGCGACTGTGTAGCCTGAATATGGCAGATACTGATACCAGCTTGTGATTCACCGCAGCCTGGCATGTCTGTAAGGCAGCTGGGCCTTGACAGGTAATGAAAGAGTGTATGGGGTGCATATCTCATCAGTTTTTGACCATCTGTGCTGATCACGGACTGGAGACCTCCCAGGTGATGGAGGGGAGGAGACGGCAGAAGTGAGATTGTGGGCTCTCCCCAGGACTTGCTTCCCATCGCTATTGCTGCCACCCTTCCAAGCCAGGGTCTTCCTGAAGACAGTTCCCAGCGGAGTAGCCAGGGAAGATTTTGACAGCTCCAAAAGAAAAGGCGTGAAGTAAAATTCACTGCAGGGAGTCCCAACATTTGCTTTCTCCAACTTTTATCCTTCAGCAGACTGGAAGAGTTGCCATGGAAAGAAGGAGGATTCAGAGGCCATGGCTTGGTTGCAAAACAACTTTATTAGGTCTAAAGAAGAAAAGCAGGTGGCTCACAGAGAGCACCTGGAAGAGCCAAAAAGATGCAATGGAGTTCCTGGAGGGTGTCCGTCTGCCCACCCTAAAGAGGGAGGAAGAGGAAGGGCAACAGATGCTCCCCGACTGGTCTGCGGACACACAGATAGCAAAAGAAAGCGATAAAGAGAAGAGAGGAGAAGAAGGGGAAAATGGCTTGAAACTCTAATTACAATGTCCCAAAACTCTATCTTCTGACCAGAACCAGGTCCTGCGGTCGTGGAAGTTCTTGCCCAAACACATTGCCAGCAGATTTAGCAGGGAGGACATCTGTT
>VWPU01010173.1:0-21022 GCA_013398955.1 Callaeas wilsoni
TGATGGCTAAGCAGACAAGGATCGTGAAGAGTCCAAGGGCGTCTTTGGCTCCTTAATCTTAATTTTAATCCCCATCTGCGCTTTCTGTCGGGGTTTGAGCCCAAGAGGAAGGTTCCCTCTTGTTGTGGGGACCCCTGAGGGCATTGATCACTGCACACCCAGCCCTTGCAGAAGGAGCAGCCCCAGCCAAGGTTGGGTTGCCCTGTGTTGCTTTTCCAAAATACAGGCTTCTGACCACCCCACAGACACCCTAAGAAAAAGGGTTTAATTTTTCACATAAAGCTCTAAAAGCAAAATATTTTGCAGGCAACAGGGATTGGGGTGAATTGCTCCCTGCCGTGGTGTTGTTGCTGTGACTATTGGGCAGTGTTTTAATTTTCTTTCCAATGGGGGAGGTACAGAGGAGAGGAAGGAATGGAAGCTGTGGCATTAGGACTCCTGGGAGCCCAAAGAAAATAATCTGTATTTGTAACTATTTAACACAGGCTTTTTGTTTTTGCAGTGGAAATTTATCCTTGTTACTTTATTGTTCACTATGGCTCCATCCAATTTCTCAAATTAATAGAGCTGAACAATTTAAGCTCATCTCAACTTTTAGCTTCTTGCCTCATATTTTGAAATTCTCCATTATTCCCTTTTACTTTCCAGCGCACTGATGAGCAGTGACTGGACTATTTTTATATAAAGCAAGGATAGGTGGAAGAGAGAAATGTGACCTCTTGGGGGCTCTTAAGGAGTCACAAGACTCTCTTAAAAGCTAAAAAAAAAAAAAAAGTTAGCGAGACAAGCTATTATCGAGCAAGCTTTGGCAGGTCTGCTCGTAGTGGTATGTGCTAAGCTAAGGAATACACTTGTTCCTTTGTGTGGGATGCAGCGCAACAGGAGGAATTACCTGCCCTGAAATAAAGAGGAACTCACCTCTTCTTCTCCCTTTGGTGCCCCTTTGGAAAAGATCCTCTCTGTCTCTCCAATCCACACGACTGAAGGCTGCAGCTCCTTGCCCACCTACGAGAAAATAAGGCGAGGAGTTGATTAAAGCGGCCGCAGTTTCACACCTGGGAGCCTGTCACCGTGCTTTTGAATCCAGATTTCAGCAGCTCAATTAGCCTGGCTTATTTTTTTTATCCCCAGCAATGTTCAGCTCTCATGGATAGCACTGCTCAGCAGCCTTGGCAAATCCAACTCTTCCCAGTTAGGAATTGAGCATTAAGAGCCCGCCCCAAACGGGATCATTTTGTCTGCTGTGCTCATCTTTAATTTCTCAGCACATATTCAGTTCTGTTCCTGCAAAAGGAAGCCTGGATTTGGTGTTCAATGGAAAATTATAGTCCGAGGGCAGCTTTGGGCTGCCACTGGGATCTCACCCTGGTTTTCTGGATGGGGAGACAGGCAAGGCATGGCTGTTGCATGAGAGGAGAGGGCACTGATCTTTAAGCAGAATAGTTTGGTGTGCAATCTTCTGGCTGAAACCCCAGCGTTGAATCTGCAGTGAGCCCAGGAAGTAAATTTGAGGGGGGAGGGGTGCGTGTCCCCACAAATGGGTTTTCCTGCTCCAAAGTCGGAGGCACGATACCTTTGGTTCACAGCAGGATGGCAGCAATGCTACAGGCTATTTCCACATCCTGCACTCTTCCCCATTGCTATAGAAACGCCAGAGGTTGAGCCGTTCCAGAGGCTTAGGCATTCTGCTGCCAAATTTTAATCACTTTCCAGTGGCTCGCAGAGTTTGCTCAGCAACAAAAGTGGTGGCTCGAGGAGCCAGTGGTAACGAGAGAGAGAGGCACAGCATCCTTCTATCCTGCTGTTTGTTTTTTTTTTTCTCTAATTCCCCCTAGTTGAAACTGCTGCTTCCAGGAAGGCAGCTTACAAAATCCACGGGCCGTGTACATCACAAGCTCCCATCTGATTGACAGCCAGGCAGGAAGAATTAAGTTGTGAGCATCATCGTTCACGGCACTGCAGTTGATTTTTTTTTTTTTTGGTGGCTGTGTTTCAAAGAGTGCAGGAGGAAGGGACTGGGGATGGGGAAGAGGGCAGGAAATGAGGGCTGTTCCAGGGCTGTTCCATTTGTTTGCTCTGCTGGTGGTGGGGTGCAGTGGAAGCAACGCCACCTTCAGCGTGTGACATTTTTCTTTACGGCAGCTGGTCAGTCCTAGAATGTGTCAAGTGATACCTCCAGGTCCAGAACAGCTGGAATGTAGAGTCCTGGAATGGGTTGGGTGGGAAGGGACCTTAACGCTCATCCCATTCCACCCCCTGCCATGGGCAGGGACACCTTCCGGTATCCCAGGTTGCTCCAAGCCCTGTCCGACCTGGCCTTGGACACTTCCAGGGATCCAGGGGCAGCCACAGCTTCTCTGGGCACCCTGTGCCAGGGCCTCACCTCCCTCGCAGGGAACAATTCCTTCCCAATATCCCATCCAACCCTGCCCTCTGGCAGTGGGAAGCTGTTCCCCCTTGCCCTGTCCCTCCCAGCCCTTGTGAAGAGTCTCTCTCCATCTTTCTTGTAGCTCTTTCAGGCACTGGAAGGGGCTTTAAGGTCACCCCAAAGCCTTCTCTTTTCTAGGCTGAACAATCCCAATTGTCTCAGCTTTTCCTTGTAGGAGAGATGCTCCATCCCTCTAATCAGCTTGGTGGCCTCCTCTGGACTCACTCCAACAGGTCAATGTCCTTCCTGAGCTTTTTCCTTTGTTGGAAGGCAGGAACTCAAATATTTAGTGTCAGTAGTGAGGATTAAAAGAAATACAAACAACATATCAGAAAAGATAATATGAAAATCTTGCAGGAACTGCCTTGTGGACTTGGCAGCTACGGGAATCTTTTCCTGTATGTACATCTTGAGGTGTAACACTTACTCCAGGAGTGTATGGAGCACAAGCTGGAATGCAGTGACAGATTAAAACCAGTACAGCAATAATATCTGCCTTTTTAAGGCTGGGTGCCATTCCATCGCTCCCCTGTTTTTACCCATTTCCAGAGGTACGTTCGGCACAGTCCGAAACCTCCGCGCACCCCTCTGCCCCTGCAGAGCACAAGAGACGTTTGAGAGGGCGACTTGTGGCTTCCCTGGAGCTGTGCAGCAGCCTGAGAAGTTCTGCTGGATATCCTGCTGCTCAAGGGCTGGGACAGCTGTGGGAAATGCAGCCCAGTCCTACTGATTTGCACATCCCTGGGGGGTCTGCTCAGTGCCCGGTGCTGCGGTGGGATGTGACAGGGAAATAAGGGCAGGGGGAAGGTTGCAGAGGCTACAAAAGCTGTTGGCGAAGGTGGAAGGCTGCTTGTGCCCTTGTTGTCCTTTTGGTGGGCCGCAGATATTCCTTGTTCGGCTTGGAGGTGGTTTCTGTGGTGAGCAGCCCCCTCCCTCAAATGCAGCCTGAAGTCTGAAATCAGGTTATACCTTCATTTTAACTCTTACAGAAGAATGCTCGCTGTTGTCACACCTTTCATCTTCGCTGCCCCCTTTATTTCTCTGCTAAGTGGAAATATAATGAATAACCTCTGTTTTGGCTCTCAAAGGGAAATTTTCCTGCGTTTTCTGTTTTGAGACAAAGAGCTAAATGTAGAGAATGGCCTGCAATGTTATTTGTTGCCCAGAGAAGCTGTGGCTGCCCCATACTTGGAAGTGTCCAAGGCCAGGTTGGACGGGGCTTGGAGCACCCTGGGATGGTGGAAGGTGTCCCTGCCATGGCAGGGGGTGGCACTGGGTGAGCTTTAAGGTCCCTTCCAACCCACACCATTCCATGATTTTTCAGGTGTTAATAGACATGAATACAACCCAGTTCAACACACTGTGTTTGGGCCTGGCTGTTTGTTCCTTTGAAGACGGATCAGACACCCAGAATCCATTGGAATCTAATTTAAATTGTTGGCAGATCCGTAGCAGACTGTATATCCCCCCTGTGAAAGTGCTCCATTTGAATTATCCATGGACAGTTTGAATCCATGGATAATTAAATGCACTGTACATAATTAATTTGTAATTGAAATTTTATTAGCTTTGCTGCAATTCCACAATTTGTTGGAGCTGCCAGCAGATGGCCCCTTAACCCTTCTAATACCACACTGAGATTTGCTCTTCAGGAAAAGCATTATGGAAAAAAATACCCCCCTCTCTCATCCTGCTGTCAACAATCATCAACGATCAAAGAGCACTTTTGAGAGCCTTGGCTTCAGCTTTTCAAACCTGAGAGCCAGAGTTTAACAGTTAAATTGTTACACTTGAAAATGCAGAAATTTGATTCTTGCCCAGCACATGTGCACAAGGCTCCTCCAAACTGGAAGGATTTGATGGAGTTTGTTTTTTTTTAAAGGCCCAAGATTTTCTGGAAGCTCCAGTTATTGCTGAAAACTGCTCAGTGCTCTGTAGTTTATACACCCAGCAATGCTGCACTGAAACCTGTGATTAGATCTTAGCAGTGGGAGCATCTCCAGGTAAATATTCCAGTGCTGCAGCGATGATGCCACTGTATTCTGGTTTGTGAGGCAGAAAATGACACGCAGCAGGATAAATTTGATTTTTACCGTTAGGGTAACACAAGTTCAAGCTGCTTTCTCACAGAAATAACCATGTATTTGAGCACTGGTGATATTTAACACGTCAAGGTTCTAAAGATTCCAGCAGGCTGAGCTGCACCAAGAAAAGGATTGTTTGGGATGCTGGAAGAAAGGCTCGTTGTACTGTTCCCAAATTTCAGCGGTAGTGGAAGAGTCCTGCATGGCATGGAAACGCTAAACAGGCAGAGATTTCTGTCAGTGCCCCGGGGCGAGCTGTACCTGGCTCTTCCACCTGCCAGAAAAATGCTCTGGCTGAAGGGACAACACAGCAGTGGCTACGAACAAATGAACATAAAATCAGTGGGAAAAAAATAAATTAGTGGCAGACTCCAGAATTCTGCTGCCTCGAAATGCTGGGGCTGTACTATTTAATCTTAAATAAGCTCCATCACACCCCATTTTTTGGGTGCAACAGTTGTACAGTCACCTCTGACTTGCTAAAGAGGAGCCCCAAAGAGGCTGATCAGAGTCCCCCAGCAGTGCTGGTGTTGAAATACTCCTGGAGCTCGCTGCCCTGCACACACACAGACACAAAAACACACAAACACACACGCAGAGCTTCCCTGCTGGCATTTCCTCCTGGCCACCTCTCTCCCAACCTTTTAGCCTGGCCGGTGTCTCACTAACAGCGCTTCCCCAGGTGTGCCTTGGGGCACAATGCGCTCTCTGTGCCGCTGTGGCCCCAAAGAGGGGCTGAACCCCCTGAAAATGGGGGTTCCTTCTGCCAGGGATTAACCCCCTGGCTGCCTTGTGCTTGTTTTTATTGCCCTGGAGTTAAACCTGCGTTTTTGTGTCATTGAGTTGCGCCTTCTCCCCTCGATCCCTTCTGGATCTGATTTTTGGTTCCCTCCATCCTTCGCTGCCTTTCTTGCACCTTTTCCGTGAGCTGTTGCACCTCGGTGGTGTTTTGTGGGGACGTAGCAGAGCCACACAACTGCTTGGCACAAGCTGGGAAATGGGGCTTAACTGAAATATTCCAGCGTGTTCTGGTTCGTGCTTGAAGGGTGAGTTTTGTTCCGGGGGGGGGATTTCTGGGAAGCGCTTGGAGACAGCTCCGAAGCAGAGCTGACCTGGCAGGATTTGCTGTGGCTTTATGGAGAGCACAAGTGCTCGAGCTCGGTGTTTGCAGCCTCTTTCAATAACTTTCCTATTCAATATCAGTCTCCCTTACATCTCCCCTGAATAGGCAGATTGAAACGTTGGTTTTTTGCTGCTCTGGTATGAGAAGTCATTTCCTCTGAATGACATTAAAATGCCTGCCCGGAGTAACCCTCAAGCCTCTCTTGGATCAGGGCTGCTGTGTCTCCTGCAAGTCTCCTCCCTGAAAAGGGGAGGTGGGGGGAAAAAGAATTTGGCTTTTGCATCTGAAACAAATTAAAGTTTCATTTTTTCTTTCCCTCAATCCTATTCACTTGTTTGGGGCGTCTCCCACGAAACAACTGTCAGCAGCCAACACTTCAGTTATGGAAGGAAAGTTCCCTAACGGTCGTTTTATGCTCTCCAGAGTTTCCTTTCATTACAGAAACCCTTTTGTTTGCACATAGGAGAGGCAATCAAAAGTGTGAGGTGACTTCACCTTTATCACAGAGCACCATTAATCCTTATTTACTAAATCCCGGTGTTGAACAGCGGTTGTGTGGATCCTCAGATAAGAGGGAGAGAACTGTCACGTTTCCTGCCATTCACTCACAACTCGGAGTGGAAGGTCTGTATTTTGCTTGACTAACTCTCCACAAAGGCACTTCTGGGAAGCTGGAGTACAAAGCTTGCTCGCCAACAGTTGCTGTTTCCCAAAAACCTGCCCAGAAGTGTCTGATTGTGGAGATGGGGGGAATTTTCAGCGATGCCTGCACTAACGAGGGGTAACTGTGGTGGGTCAGCTAAGACTGAGAGCTGGGAATATTAAATATGAAATGTCAGCTGCAAGATACCGATTCCTTCCAGAGTTTGCCTGCCACGTGTGCCACTGCCCAGTGTAGTCTTACAATAATCCAAATAACTGGAGTTTTTGTACCACGGTGAAAAATAAACTTGGTGGGGGAGAGGGGCAATTACCACTGTTCAGCTTTCCCTTGTCAAGGAATTTGTTTTGAATGTGTGTTGCCCCTGTGTTTTCTTCAGCTTGGGTAGCAGTAAATTCCTGCCAATCAGGATATAGGAGATTCCTTGTCCTTTGATTCCTGGTAAAACTTTCTCCTTGATACATAAACAGTTTTCCTTGCTGCTACTTGTGCCCATTTCTTTTTGTCCCCTGGCTGTGCACCTCTGGGCAAAGTCTGACTCCCTTCTCTATTATCCCATGAAGCCCCTGAGAATTAAATTAAACTCCCTCTCACCTCAGCCTTCTTTTAGTCTGAGACAGCTGGATTTGTCCAGATGTGTCTCACGAGCTCCAGCCCCTTTATCTCCTAAATGCCCAATAACAGGGAATAATTTAAGGTGCTTGCTATATTCTTGCTGCTACAGGCAGGTATTTGGCTGAGCTGGTGCTGCAGGGACTTGAGGACCAGAGGAAGGGGAAATGAGGCACGTTTGGCATTGTCAGGAATAAAAGAGGTGGATTGTACCTGCACAGGTGAGAGCCTGTGTGGGTGCAGGATGGTTTCCAATGGCTCTGAGAACCTACAGGATCTGAGCTGAAATGCTGAGCAGATGGGGATGTATTGGTGACTCAGCCATCAGGACAGAAGCTGGTGGGAGAGGTGAAACAGCCAAAGGAACTGGGAATGAAAAGTGGATTTGAATGATGCTAGGACAGGCCAGTGTTGTGTCAATAGGGTCACAGGCTGGTTTGGGTGGGAAGGGGCCTTAAAACCCATCCAGTGCCACCCCCTGCCAGGGGCAGGGACACCTTCCATATCCCAGGGCGCTCCAAGCCCCGTCCAACCTGGCCTTGGGCACTTCCAGGGATCCAGGGGCAGCCACAGCTTCTCTGGGCAACCTCTGGGCTCCCCACCCTCCCAGGGAAGGACTGAACACACAGGAGAGAGAAACTCTGTGCCCTGCCACTGGCTCTGCTGTTAAAGCAGCAGAGTTTGAAGCAGTGCTGCTGTTGCAGCTGCAACGAGTCACCTTTTGATAAGCAAGTGCCTGGACAGCCCTGATTCCATGTGATGGTGAGCAACTCCATCCCAGTAACTCATGCAGCTTCCCTGAAATGTCACTGTCTTTAGCAAGAGCTAAAATAGAGAGAAATAAGCTTGGGCTGCTCCCCATCATTTTGAGGAAGGGGTTGGAGAGTGTTTCCTTTTGAGGAAGGGGTTGGAGAGTGTTTCCTTTTGAGGAAGGGGTTGGAGAGTGTTTCCTTTTGAGGAAGGGGTTGGAGAGTGTTTCCATTTGGTTTTAAGTTGAAAAACGTAAGGGTTTGTTTGTACCTATAGGCAAGCGTATAGGTGATGTGTGGGTATGTACTTACATATCAATGTGTATGGATACACATTTTATGCACGCTCCTCTTATTGTACATATTATTTATACGCAAGGATACAAAAAACCCCTTGCTCTCTTCAGCTGGAACCTTGTCCAGGAGTAAAAAGTCTTCCCTCATTTCTCCTGTGCTCTAGCAGGGACTTTGGGAGGGCAAACACAGCGTGTGCTGTGCCCGCAGCCAGACCTGAGCTCTGCCATTGATGAGGGTGGAGAAAGGTGAAATGTGTGGAGGAGAGGGACTGTAACCTCACCCTAATGGCCTTAAATCGTGCCAGGGAGTGCCAGGCCCAGTGCCAGTGCCACAGCATCAAAGGTGTGTGTGATCACAGTGCTGTCACCCTTCCCTTGGCACCGGGCTCCTCGAGGATTGCTTTGCTCTCGACTGTGAAATGTGGCTTTGCTGGGGATGAGGGCACCTGTCCCAAAACCTACTGTAAGACTGGATTCCATAAAACAGAGCTGATAAATCCCCTGCAGAGCCAATTTTAGTAGACCACTGGCCCTGGAAAAATACTACGTTTGGCTTTTTTCTACTTTTTTTTTTGGTCTGGAAATGTTTACCAGCTCCCATCCAGAGCAGAAATGCTGAGGACTTAGAATCTGGAAGAAATCTTGCCGGAATATAGTATATTTTTAATTTTTTTTTTTTTTGAGGAGAGTTTGGGCTATGTTCTTCACAGTTCATATGCCTGCTTTCATTTCCAGACTTCTCATACATTTCTCTTCCTGTAATCCTGAAACAGGATTCCCTCTTTTGAAGAGCTTGCTGATAGGTAAATGGAGAGCAATATAGGGAAGAGAGCTCTTGTCCAGCAACAGTCCCAGAGAGGAAATTTCTGACCACCCCCGGCCTAGCATTTGATTAAACGCTGCATGGCAAGCATTCCTGGCTGATGTGCACATAAACACAGAACAGAATTTTCTTTATCTGTGCTGCTTTTCATATTCAAGGTAACACAAAGCTCCCATAAATGCTAATGGGAAAAATATGGCTGCTCCCAGTGATTTCTCCAGGGGCATTAAATCCTCTGCAGAGCTGCACACACTGGCTGTCAACAAGTGGTTTCACAGAATCGTTTTGGTTGGAAAAGACCTCTAAGATCAAGTCCAACCTTTGGCTTATCAGCACCTTTCAACCAGCCCAGGGCACCGAGTGCCACGTCCGGTCGTTCTTTGGACACCTCCAGGGATGATGGGGATCCACCACCTCCCTGGGCAGCCCCTTCCAAGGGCTGACAGCCCTTCCCGTGAAGAAATTCCTCCTGATCTTTTAAACACTTGAAGGCAGGGAAAGAATTTCAAATTGGGTTGAGCAGCTTTGCCCAAGGTGTGTATGTTCCTTGTTATGGAGAAACTACGATTCCCTGTTTATCCCACAAAAGAAAGGGACCACCTTTGTGGATAATTCCCCAAGACACCACACCTTGAGAATCATGTGAAGCATCATCACCAGGCCATCCTTGCCTGGGTATTTCCCAGCGATGTTGGAAGGAGTGAGGTTGAAGAGGTTGGCTCCAGTTTCTGTGCAGATGGCATGCACCAACATTTTCTTGCCAACACCAGTGGGTCCTGCCAGCAACAGGGATTTCACCAAAGGAGCATTCTCATGGACGGTTTGGGAACCTGTAAAAAGTCATAAGGCACTGTTATTGCTTTCATTTAAATCTGCCATAAAGGTAATGGAATGATTCCTCCTTTTTTATTCACCATAAATAATTGATAACGTGAATTAATTGTTTCCTTGCTATGGCATGAGTGCTCTTGAGTTCAACTCTGTATAACCAGAGCTGTGAGCCCAGCAGGTCTGACATCCCTGTTTGGAGCAAAACTCATCCACCCTTATTTGTACCTTCTGATGGGAAAACTTCAGTTTTAAACCGATGTGAGCGAAAAGAATGATTTTGAGACCAGAGCAAATGTGAGTGCTAGGGTTGCTGTGCTTTCCTTGCTGTGCCTGCAGCAGTGACTGCTCAGCATTTCCAAACTCTGTCTCCATGGCTGCTCCAGGTAAATTCACCCTGGGCTGTGACAAACATGATCCATCACCTGGGAAAGCCTAGAGTTGGGAAAACACAAGCACAGACAGATTTAGGTGGTTGATGGGGATGGAACTTGTCTTCCCTGCAGCTGGGGACAGGTGAACCTCCAGAGATGGAGATAGCAGGAAGTGTCAAACATTTTATCCATGGCCACTTTGCCTCGATGCCTAAAGATGTCCTGTTTCAATAGTGGTGGTGCTTGGATGTGTTTGAAAATCTGTGGGAGCATCTGCTACATCTGGAGCTCTCTCAGGCTGGTGTCCATCAGATTGTTGGGAGCGAAACTGCTGCCAGAGGTGATGGGCTACAGAGGGAGCCTTTGCCTTAGCCTGGAGAAGCCCTCTGGGTTAATGGGGACGGCTGGTATTTAACACAAATCCAATCAGGGTGCTTATCCCAGTCCTAATGGTTCAACATCCCAAATAAATGACACTGAACCGAGCACGGAGACGAATGCCATTATTCCAGCAGGGTGCAGGGAGTTGTCAGCCACCCAGGCTTTATTAATATTTGGTCATTCCGTACCAATCCATTACTATTGCACAAAGATTTATTAGGAGGGGAGCAGCAGACTCCTCTGTGTTGAAGATGAAGTATAGCTTCTACTATTCTTTCTCCTTTCAGCTGCTTATAATTTTCTTAATGCCATTTAAGCTCCGGCTTTCCTTGCCATCAGGTGGCTATTTTGAGAAAAACTTTCACCTCTGTGATGCACAATTACCTCATGATGAACTGGTTTGGAGACCAATTAAGTGAAATGTCACCCGTAACATATCACCCCAAAGGTGAAACCGTTCTGGTACCTCTTTTTTTGGCTCATGTAATGTCTTTTGTTACTCAAAGGCGTTTGAGTAACTGCTCTTGCAAATAGCTTTTGTTTGTTTAACTAGTCTGGGGTCTCCTCTCCCTAGAATGTTTGCCAGTGGTGTAAATGGCAGAAAACTTATGGGTTCTCTTGATTAAGGGGTGTCTCAGGGCTTGATTTCCCCAGGTTAGATGGTGTCAAAACACAGCTTTGGGGAAGTTTTGGGATCTGTGAGATGCTTTGTGCAGACAGGGGTAACTGCTGAGCTCTCAGCTCATTGCACAGACCCACAGCCAGCCCCCGAGGGCTTACCCCAAACCAGCCGAGGCTGTTCCAGGTGGGAAGAGCCCCACCCGGGTTGGAGAGAGAACAACCTGAGCACTGGCGTTGGGAAGGAGGGAAAAGCAGGAGCTGTGTGTCAGCTTTGCTCTGTTTGCCAGCATGGGAGGCAGGCAGATGCTGGTGGGTTTGCCCTCTAAAGGGGATGAGCAGACACTGACACAGCCTGGGGGAGGACATGCCTAGTTAAAATCTCCCTGGGATCCACTCGGGAACGGAAAAGGATGCAAGTGAAGTATTGAGGCTGAAAAATCCAATCAGGAGTGGAAAGGGACGCAAAGGAGGTTTTGAGTAAAGGCCCCTGAGACAGGCACTTCTTGCAATCACTGGAGTTTGGCATGATGCCATTCCCGAGTAAAATATGGGATGGATTTTACATTAAAAGCAAACAACCTGACCCAGCAAAGCCTCGCTAGATATTGGCTAAGCCTGGCATTAAAACTGCAAGGGCATTTACAAGTGTTCTCGATGAACAAAACGCATCCAGGCTAATTCCTTCAACGACTGCATTGTGCAGCACTGAGTAACATTAGCCAGCTTGTAAAAGGTAAATTGCAACCTTAGCCCTTCCCTTAACTTGATTAATTTTGATCACTGGAGCTTGTTTTAGCTATTATCTTTCCCAAGTGGGTTTCCCTTTATGTGCTGCCATTCACAAACTGTTGCCATGCAAACAGAGATACCTGCCCGTGGCACAATCCTCTCTGCACTGGTAAAATGATCCAGCCTTCCCTCTGAAGGCTTCATTGAAGAACAATTAGGCTGCAAAATTACGACTCAGCCAGTAAAAATGCATGTTTCTGACAGGGAGCAAAGCCCCAGTGTGTTTTTCCCCTCTGGGAATTGCTGGTGTGCTCTTACCCAAAGGCAATATTCCATAGAGAGCCACGAGCTGTCTGACTTCTGGGATCGAGGGCACGGGCTGGGCACCTGTCTCACCAAGGATGTTCCTCAGGCAGTCGCAGTAGCCTGTGAGGAGGAAGCAGGAGCTCAGTGAATGTGACACCGTTATTATAAAAAGCAGAATTCGGGGAATGAGGAGCTGCCACAGAACAGGGATGGAACACAAGCTCAGCGAGGCCGGGCTCAGGGACTCAAGCTGGGCAACATTCTGGTGGAATGTGGCCCTGAGAAAGGGGAACTGCAAAGGAAAATTTAAGCTGAACAGGCTGTGGGCTTTCCCTTCCAGGCTGTGGAAGTTGTTCAGCGGAGAGCAGTCGGTTTCGAGTCACCTTTTAAAGAAACTTTGTGGAGAGGAATCGTTAGCAACACCATAAATCACGCTGCTGGCAAAAGGATTCCTGGATTTGGGATTTTGCAGGGCTAGAATCCCGGTGAACCGTGCGCTCTCAGAAGGATTTCAAAAAGGGGGAAAAGCTGTTTTAACAAGCTTTCCCCTGGCTGGGTCCCATCTCAGCTCCTCGCTGTGTTAGAAGGGTAAGCGTGTCACCTCATTTGGTGGGGCTCTCTGCTTTGCAGTTCACCTCTTTTTTCCCCCCTCCCTTTTTTTGCAAAAAACCTCCACAAAACGACCCAAGAAAACTAAAAATCCCTGATGTGAACTGAAATGATTTAATCTTGCCTTGGCTCTTGTTACAGAGCTATAATCACATTGCTTGCCCTGTCAAAGTCCATATCCAAGACATGTTGGAGAACAAAGATCCAGGAGGATGGGCCACAAGCAGCAAAACCAGTTGTGATGTAGCCAGTGATTATTTTTAGCATGAATTATGTGTCATTATGGTGATTATTATTGAAAAATAGTAATATATTATGTTTTGCTGGAGATAAAAAGGCAGAGGGGCAAGAGGCCTCTGGAGCAGAGGTAAATTAGCAGTGGTTAAGAAAGTGGAGGTATAATTTGGGGGCAAAAAGGCAGACAAACCCTGGTGCAACTGCCCCCTCCCCTCTGAAGAATAAAATTCATTTCAGGTTTTATCTTTTATTTAAGGAGAAATCAAAAGAACGGGATAGGAATTAATCTTCACAGATTTAATTAGAAGGCATCAAAGGGTTTAATTGCAACCGCACATAAATCACTGTGGATATTCTCTGACTAATTTAGATAAGGTCACCAAGAAAATTAGTTCAGTGATGTCAGTTTGTCATAGAGGGGGGACATTTCAGTGCCTTTACTGGCTGTGTAGCACAGTTCCACTCTTTGTCCTTTCCCCAGGAACTGGAAGTGACCTTCCTTGGGCTTCAGCCCTGGAAGGCTGAGCAGATGAGGACTTCTTTCTCTGCAGGCTTTGGACCCTTGTGTCCACTGTGTCCTTGGACCCTTCAAGAAGAGTTTTTCTGGATTTTCCGTTGTTGGAGACGTGCTGTTTTAAAAGCACTTGTGGTGGGGGGATGTTTGTTGGACAAAAGTGACCTTGATGGGTTGGGAGAACAGAGGAAGAATGGAAATCTTCCTTTACTTTGTGGTCTTTAATGAGCATGAAGTGGATAGGACACTTGTTAATTCAGAGAATTAACAATTCAGAGATTTAACAGTTCTTCAGAGGAATGGGCAGAGGCTCTGGAGGCTGAACTGGTGCTTCTAAGAGTTCTAAACATGGTATTTGGGGGTGATAGAAAAGAAGCCAGCTTTTCTGGCTCAGACACAAGTTGTACTTGTAGCCTGTGGCACTTCTGCTTCTGCATAGCTGCAAATTCAAACCATGGCCCTTGAAACTACTGAATCTTGGGGGTTTTTTTGCTGTTGAGCTGCTGTGGTTTCACTGTGGGCCACCAAATATTTGTGGAGGTGGTGTCAGACCCCTCTGCAGCCTGAAAATGTGGGGTTTGGGGGTTTTTTACCCCTTTTTTCAGTGTAGAGCATAGATAAGCAGGTCTGGCTGCAGTTGCAGGTAACAGAAACCAGACAAGAGAAGTGTGAAATGCAGAACTAGGCAGAGACACCTCTTACCCAAATGAAGGGCCAGATATGCCTCAGAGCACTGCTCACGGTTTGTGGGCAGTCAGGGAGGTGCAGGGAAGGGGGTGAGACTTTTGTGCTCAGTGGAAAAGAGCTGGAGGTACAATTTTTGCTGTTCTCTGGGAAACCCTCTGCATGGATTACGACCCCTGCTCTGTCAGACTTGCACTGTCCTGCCGCTGCCTGGCAAGGGCTCCTTAAAGGATGTTCTGGTTCCACCTCAGAGTGCTTGTGGACACCCAAAATCATTCAAGGCTGCCGTGTGTTGGTGCCTGGAGTTGAACACCAGCTCTGCAAACAGGTCCTGGGCTCAGCAGCAGAAGTGAAAGGTCCTGAGCAGCCTGCAGAACTTGATTTGCATAGCTGGCTTTTAGATATTCAAAGTGCAGCGACTCTTGAACTCAGTGTTGGCTGGAAGTAGGGGTGGGTGAAGGAGGAATGGCTGGAGGTTGGATCAAACACCACGTTTGCTGTAAAAGGGGTACTTTACCCAGGTAGTCAGAGAGATTCACGCCCTTGACTTTGATGAGCAGTCCTTCTTCTGCAAGCTCCTGGTACAGGGAATCGATGCTCCTACAGGCAAGAGAGGATATCGCTCAGAAACCGTCAGGAAAAGCTCCGGCCTCTCAGAACCGAGCCAGCCTGAGGGTTATTTGTGTTTGCCCAGCTTTATAAATGCACTTGGCTGCTCGGAGGGAGCGGTGATTAGTGCCATCGATGTGAAATCAATAAGCACAGTTTCCTGTGATGTGGTGAGGCATCTCTTTCACTCCCTCTCACGCTGCGTCCCCCTCTCCTGCTGACTCCATTTACCCATTTCCAGGTGATGCCAGATCAGTTATGACTTGTGTAATGGACTCATTCATTAATATCAATTACTGGGAAATTATTTTTAAATTACACAATAATGGCAATCCTAACACTACTATACCTATTCACTTAGCTCTCCAATTAGTACTAATTCATTAATTCTTCTTGGAATTTATTGTGTTGGCAATAGACAGCCTCATCTCCGTGGGAACACGCTGGGAATGCCTGGCTCAGATCCACCAGCTGCAGCGTTGTGGTCAGGCTGGCCAAAGGGGGACTGGGGCAAAAACATTCAGTGGAAGGGTTGTCCCATCCCTGGAAGTGTCCAAGGCCAGGCTGGGCAGGGCTTGGAGCAACCTGGGACAGTGGAAGGTGTCCCTGTTCATGGCAGGAGGTGGCACTGGATGGGCTTTAAGGTCCCTTCCAACCCAAACCACTTTGAGATTCCATGAAATGGCCAAAACTTCCCCGGTGGAAGTTTCTCCCTGTCTCCATTAGTGGCTGGAAGCAGCTCCCAATAACGAAGGAGTTAAAACACTTAAATTTGTGTGTGGTTTTCTATTGGTGTGGATCTTCTCCACGCTCTCTTTTGGAATTCTAAGTATTAATTTCAATGACACTTTTGGCACTTGGTTTTATAGACTGATACTGCTTCCAGGATGACGTAAACTGAATAAACCTGTTGGAAATCCTTAGTGTGTTGACAGCATAAACAATATTGATTTTAATCTTTTTAGCTCTCTCAGTGTTTTTTGTACACTTTTCACATTCTTTGCCCTCAATTATTCTTTCTCACCTATCTTAATTGGGATGTCCTGGTCTGGCTACAATAAATATATTTAATAGTGCCTCTCAGCTGGTTAATAAACCTACAGGTATAATTTGAGGTCTGCAGCTTTTTTTCCGCTTCAGCCGAGAAGTTTTATGTTTATGCAGTCTTAGTGGCTCAATTAATGTAGGAGTAGCAATAAGCAAATCCAAAATTTAATGCACCTTCGACAAGGTTGATTTTGCTGCTCTGACTCTTGCTTTCATCCTCGGTGGTTTTATGTTGGGAACGCATCATAAAACAGGCAGAAGGTGGAATGGGACCAAGCTGGCAGCTCTGCTGGGAGCAGGACTTCTACTTTTCCTGGTTTCTTACTTTTACTGTGCCAGTTAAACGATGCATGTCCTGAGTCTCCTCCAAGTGAGTGTGATGTGACCAGTCTTTGTTGACTGAAGCCGGCTGGGCCAAAATGGAGATGAATCTGAGTTATTCATCCCTGCTCTGGGTTATTTCTGAAATGCTCAGCAGGGAGAAGAGCAAAGCCTGGAGCCAAAGTGCCAGATAAAAAGTCAGCTAGTAAAAAGCTCGTGTTTTCAGCTGGCTGCATGTTAAGTTTATATAGAAAGAAGGAGGAATGTGCAAGAGTGGTTTTAAAAGCAGGACACATATGCATCCTTATTAGACTTTGGCACTGCTCTTTAGGAGAAGTCCTGCTCTGTTATAATCCATGAGACGTGGATTTTAAGAACTTGTTTGGAGGTTTTGGGGTTTTTTTAGTATTTTAAAGCAGGTAAAGAGATCATTGGCTGACTGTGTGGTGCCAACACCCAAATGATCGAGTCCAGGTCTTGCTGTTCTTGCACAAATGGCTTTGTGGGGTGAATCCCACTGATGGTGTTTTTCATTGTGCTGTTCTCCTGCCCTGCTCCTGGATCAGCTGTGGGGATACCTCTGTGCAGGTGTCTGTGTTGTGTGCACGGGTGAAAAATGGCTGGAATATCAGGGAACACATCACTGTCATTGCAAAAGTCAGGGCAGGAGAAGAAATCCTCTCACGTCCTCCAAATAAAATAAGGGTGCTTCAAAGGGCAAGGGTCCACAAGAAACAGCCAGGACTCTCACTGACCCATCAGGCTGATTTATGACACGTACACTACAGCTCAGCCATGAAGGGGGATTTATAGAGTGCAGGGGCCTGTCTGCAGCCTCCCTTATCAGGCTCCAGCTGGGATGGAAAATCGGACAGTAAACAAACCAGCCAGGTGCTTCTGCACCTGCAGAGAGAGGGGAAAGAGGCACACAAGATCCTGCTGAAATGTGCTACGTGTGCTTAGCTCTGCAAACTGGCATTAACCTGCCTGCAGGTGATGGAACTGGTCCTGCTGGTGTGTGGTAGCAGAATGGGGATTTTAATTTGTGTTTGTTGGTGCAGATGAGGAAAGCCAAGGTTGATATCGGAGCTGTAATGCAGAGAGGTTCCCTTTACCTGTCAGGAGTCAGATCTCTCTCCAGCTCGGGTATCTTTTTCTTCCCGGGTGTCTTGCTTCCCTGAGGACCACACAAGCGGGCAGGAATTAGTGACTTTAACACACAGGTAAATATTTTTGAATGTACTGAAGCAAAGTCTGGGCCATAACAGCCAATGTTTCAGTGTTTGAATGTAGCCCAAAGGGAAAAATCCTTATCCTTGAACAGCAGTCCCGCTGCTTCCAGTGAGGCTACACAGGAGAGCGTGCCAGGGTCATTCTGCTCCATGGGAAGAAGCTTCTCTCCTTCCCTTTTGGTTGGCTATTCGACTTTTTATTTTATTTTATTTTTAATAGACACAGCTGCCCAGGGCAGTGGTGGAATTCCCATCCCTGGAGGGATTTAAAAGCTGTGTGGCTGTGGCACTTGGGGACACAGTTTAGTGGTGGCCTTGGCAGTGCAGGTTAAGGGTTGGACTCGATGATTTCAGAGACCTTTTCCAACTGTGTGATCCTTACTCTGTGATTTTTCTGGAGCACAGCTCTTTGGGTGAGGGGGAATATGGCCCTTGCCCAAGAAGGAAGCAGGAAGGAAAAGGGTGTGGGGTTCAAGTAGCTGCTCCAGAGACTGTTCATGCCTTTTTAAAAAATACATATATATTGAAGTAAAATATATAAGCAGCTTCCCTGAGGGGAAAAGCTCCTGAGACTCTGGACATCCTTCTCCTTCCTGATGCCTCAGTGAAGAAGCTGGAAGAAGTCAGAAAAACACAACCTTGCTTTTCTCATATTTTCACCACAATTTCACCACGGAAAGATTTCGACTCGTGTGCCTCGTTTCTTTACATATCACAAAAAAACCTCATGGCAAACATAAATAAGGAAGATGTGACTCGGGCTTGTCGAGCCCCTCCATTAATTACAGCTCAGGAGCCATAAATATGGTTAGGGATAATTAGTAGTGTGGAGAGGGCATCATTAATCCACGTTAGTGCCCACCACTGGTGTCTGAGATCCAGTCCTGCAGAGCACTTCAGGATTGCTCCAGGGGAGCTGTTTACACAGAAACATTGGTGCACCAGGGGATTTCTCCAACAGCTTAAATTTAAGCACGTGCTTAAATGCTTAGTTGAACAAGACAGCTTATTCTTTCCAAAAGTTTACGTTCGCTTTCCTGGGAATACAGTCGTTTACTTTGCTTTTTTTATAATAGTGAATACTTCTGCAGAGCTCTGGAGACTGCGTCGTTGAGTTAAAAAATCCTATCCAATTATCTGGAAAATGCTGGGCTTTTTCACAGCATAGATCAGCAGCCTTCAGGAATACATTTGTGTCTTTTAGGTTTTCCATTTTAGGTTTTCAAGGATAGACACAACGTAAATAACCTGTGGTTCAATCACGTGTTAGTGTTTATGATGCCACAAAGATAATCCAGATGAAAACGCAGCCTAAACCCAGCACTGCACGGATCAGCTAACTGGGAAAAGGGGATGTTTTAAAGTTTTGGGTTTGGATAATGCAAACAACTCTCTGTTTGGAGAAGCAGACCTTGGGTTTCTCTACGTAAATAAGTTTGGCAGCAAATATTCATCAGAATGTGGCAGTGGGATTTTGTTTTGAAGAAAAGGAATGGGAAGAAGAAAGCATGTGCCATGCTGTTTTAACAACTGAGGAAATATTGAGGCTGTCACTGGTTTATTTTTGCTGTTCCTCCTGTTTTGTCTCTTTAACCTCTCTTCCAACAAGCCAGAAATTACATATATTGGGGTCTGACTGGGAAGAAAAGCTCGTTTCAACCTATGTAAAGACACTAAGCATATGTTGAATTTATTGGCCAACTGGTATTGTCCTCAAGGCAGCTTCACCAATAAAGTAACTCCAGAGCAAAACAGAAATGAACTGTGCTGAGGAAAAATGTGTTTTCCTAATTAACAACAGCATTTGTGGGGAATTTGGCACAGGCTGAGATGCGATAAGGGCAAATAGGAATTGTAGACAATGGCTTGCCTCCAAAACGTCTTACTGGGAACGGCTTTTATTTAGGAAATGATAATGTTTAATGAATGTGAACATGCCCGTCGTTTAGAATGGAAATCTCCTTGCCTCTCTCTCTGAGATGTCAGCCGAGCTTCTGTGCAGCCATCCTTTGGCTCGGTGCTTTTCTGCTTTGACGAGTGCCCCGGAGTGAGCTGCAGCAGCTGGCAGGGACACAGGGCTGTCTCCCGTGCCCGCTGGGGTGGCTTCTCTTCCCGTGTGGGCTCAGCAAAATGTTTCGGGTGGCTCAGAGGTTGGAGCAGACAAGAACCTGATTTCAGACCAAATTCCAGAGCAGCGTCTGCTGCTGGAGTGGCACCAGGAGGGAGAGGGTCTCCAAATGTCTCGCTGAGGGAAATTGTTGAAACTGGAGGATCTGTGCCACCTTTTGGCTGTGATCTCCCAAGTCCTGGCTGCAGCTGCAGCCAGCAAGGGTCATGGAATCATGAAATGCCTGGTTTGGAAGATCATTCAGTGCCATGGGCAGGGACACCTTCCACTAGACCAAGTTGCTCCAAGCCCTGTCCGACCTGGCCTTGGACACTTCCAGGGATCCAGGGGCAGCCACAGCTTCCCTGGGCACCCTGTGCCAGGGCCTCCTCACCCTCACAGGGAACAATTCCTTCCCAATAGCCCATCCAAAGCCACTCTCAGTTTGAAGCCATTCCTCCTTGTCCCTATGTGCTGTTCTAACAAGTCCCTCTCCGTCCTTCCCACAGGCTCCTTTGTGGAAAAAGCAACAAGAGGAGAGGGCTCCTGTGCTTTGAGGGAAACCAGCAGCAGCTGATGCAGTTTTGTAGTGGATTCCTTGGATCATGTGAGATGCTTAAGATGGGAGGCCGAGCAAGTGCAGGTTTGCACTGGGCATGGCTTGGGAGTCTTTTCTGGCAGTGCTGAGGTAAAACAAGCAGCTTCTGACACTTGGACTGAAGAAGTCCTTAGACAAAGATGTTCCCATTGATTAATAAACTTGAATGAGGGGCTCCGATGTGCAATCCCTGTTGGATTTAGGCACAGCACCCAAAGAGGTTACAGATCCCACAGCTGGCTGAGAGCTCTGGGTGCTGATCTGCAGCAGTTACAGAAAAACCCAACAGGGCTTGAGAATGACAGCCCTCAAACCCAGCCTTTCCTCAGTTCTCACCCAGCTTCTCTTCTGGCCTCGTTCTCTATGGCTTTGCTCCTGTCAATATTTCTGTCACAGCCATTCGTGATTTTCTTTGCTTCTGCCCAGGGATCTCCAAAGCTGAGGCCCATTCCAGAAGCAGGTTTTACTCACTTAGGTCCTCGTGTCCCCCTTTCCTGGGTTTTCTGTGTTTCCCGTTTTTTTCCCCCCCCCCGAATTCTGCCCGTGCCTTTGTGTATGTGTGGGTGTGTTCATTTCCAAGGCAATGCTTTACCTGCAGTGGGGATGAGAAATAAATCCTTGGGGGAGCAGAGCAGGAAAAGCAGCACAATGGGCTTGAGAAAGCACTCTGATAAGCTCTTAAATGGGACTTCCAGGTCAGTGACTGCCACTATCCTCCCTCAGAGGACATCTCCCTCCCAGCCTTTCCCTGCACAGTGCTCCCAGTCCCAGCTTGGTGATCCCTGGCTGGCCAGCGTGCAAGGCGAAGGAAAATGCAATTTACAGCAGAGCTGACCCTCCTTCCTGTGTTTCTGTTGTATCCTCGTCCCCTTTCTAGTGGCAGTCATGGGACCAGGAGCCATCTGGAGGAGTGAGAGTCCAGCAGAGCGTGTCTCTTCAACAGGACATTCTTCTTCTTCGTCTCCTTGGTCTTCTTCGTCTCCTTGGTCTTCTTCGTCTCCTTGGTCTTCTTCGTCTCCTTGGTCTTCTTCGTCTCCTTGGTCTTCTTC
>VWPU01010173.1:21299-72655 GCA_013398955.1 Callaeas wilsoni
TCTTCTTCTTCCAATTTTTTTCACTCAAGTTCGTTCTTCCACAAAGCTGGCAAATGGGATTCTTATCCTCGGGAGCTCTGAGAGCAGCTTTTGGTAGGGTTAAGTGTCTGCTTTTAGCAGTAAGTGGTATTTGAAGGTTTGGGAATCAGTGATAAAGTACTTCTGGAAATAAAGGAGTGGCTCTGGGTAGGCCTGGAGCTGTTGTATATTGGGATTTTTTTAAATCTAAGACCTGAGATGTCTGGAACACTGACTGGAGGGGAGAAATTTCCCTTTAGAGTCCAGTTCCAAAATGTCCTCGCTGTATTCCCCACAAAAGGGACTTTCAAACTCAGATTGGCTCCTGTGGGTCAGGCAGATTTTTTTGGTTTTAATATGGATTTGACAGACATTTTCTGAGTTGTGAGCTGCTCATCTTAAGGCTCGGAAAGGCACAGAACATCTGCCTCTGGGAGGGACTATTCCCTGACAAAGGGAGCAGAAGAAATCCCTCCTTAAAAGAGAGGGAATGGCCAAAAGTGGCATCAGGGATTTGGGATGATGGTCCCTAGACACAAAATTGCACCTGTAAAAGTTCTCCTGAAGAAATTACCAAATTACCCTTTCATTGCCCACTGCCAGAGTGCAGGAAAAGGTCTGGTTTCTCTGAAGATGTCGAATTCTCTTGAGAATGCAGAATATCCCCATTTATTTTTGGCAGGGGGACGTTTCACATTGTGCTGGCTACAATGAGAACCCGAAACAGCCACTTGTTATTTTTATTCTGCATCGCTGAGGGGGAGACATATGGGACCTAGGACGTGGCTTGAAAAACTAGAGATTTTTTTTTTTTTCTGAATAATAAATTAATGAGCTATTTCCCAAACTTTCCAGCTCATATTATTCTTTTTATCCTAGAGCAGATCTGCAGTCTGCGTGCACAGGTATGCACTGGTTTGGTTTGTGACTGAGGTATTTATGCAAATGCTAATTGGAAAAAGCCTTTGCCAGTGCTGAATGGACATTTTAAATGGCTTTGCACGGGGAAGATGTGTTTTGACTAACACTGCACCTCGCCTTCCATTCCCCATTCCTCAAATAGAACTGTTTTGGCTTGGGTGGGGTTTCTTTAGATGAAATCTTGAAGGAATTTGTATTATCTAATTAGTACTTCTTTTCCTGCCCCATTCTCTCAGGCTACTGGCACAACTTGGGAAAAGAAAAGTGAGATAATCTCCCTCCACCCTAAGCTATTCCAACACTGCATTGAAGGAAAAAAACAAAAACCTAACCCAGCCCCTAACATAAAGCTCTGTAATTCCAGTGTGGCATTTTGCAGCAGGCACGGAGCAGCTGATCTAAATGTGTCTGCCCATGAAAACCTGGGGGAGATTGTTGCAATATTTTGTCTTGTGTATCTTAAGGCTCCCCCCCCCGCCCCCATTTTTGAAACAGATAGCGGAATCCACTTGGGATCACCTTTCAGAGCTGCCCCAGTCTTTTCTTGTTGGATTTGTCAGGTGAAAGAGCATTTTTAAAGATAATTTGAGTAGAAGTAGAGCAACAGCAAGCATGTGCACGCTAAAAGGTATTATAGAAATGAAATACAGCATGAGATTAGGGCTGGCTATTTGCCCTGAGGGTTTTAAGTGGATCTGCTGATTGAGTGGTGGGCTGTGAGCTTTGAGTTACTTTGCACTGACATGATCTCTAATTTAAATGCTTGGCTAAGGAATTTAGACAACCACAAACTGTGGAATTCTTCATATGATAATGCCATAAAACTAGATGTGAACATGACGTGCTCTGTGTTTTTTGGGGGGGGTTAACCTATTTTTTATGCCTAAATAAACTTGGCTTAATTGCAAATTCCCAAACCCTTCAATAGGATGCAGTAACATAACGAGTACCTGGCTCTGTGTGATCTATGTGCTGTTACAGACAAATGAAAGGTTACATCAAAACATTCAAAGGGAGGTTTTTTTGGTGTACAGTCTTGAAACATAATAACCAGTCCTTATTTAGGAGGAAGACAGCCAGCAGCTGGAAAGCTTACTGGCCTCCAGATCCCTGTTTTCCTTGGAAAACTGTTAATCTGAACTGCTCACCTTAAAGAGAGGGATTGCTTCCATTTTGCTGTTTGGCTGCATCCAAGCATTTCAGGAGGGTGAAAATCTGAAATATCTTGTCGTGATTTATCTCAGGAATAGCTCAACTTGTCCCAAGCAGTATTTACACAAGTTAAAGAATAGGAGGCCACAGGTGAAGAGATTTTTCAGGTGCTTCTGACTCGAGGTTCGGTAAATGTTTAGGGGGAACATTCTGATCTGATGTTTGTACCTGAGGTTTGCACTGACCACCACTGTACCTGGGCAGGGAATCGAGGCTGCCCCTCAATTCTCTCAGCGTGCTGCTCTTACCTTTTCACCTTTCCCACCTTTACTCTGACTGGCACCTGTCTCTCCATCCACAGCCTGCTTGAGTCTCAGCAGTTTCTCCTGCATCACTTCATCGACCTGCTCGAGACAAACAGAGTGGAATCTTCCTCAGTTTTCTGCTCTGCCACCTCACCCCAGACAATTGTTCAGCTGAACAAGTGTGAAAGCAAAGAACAGGTTAGTGGGGACTCTGGAAGGAGGGAAGGTCTGTGCCAGGGCCAGTTCTTACAGCTGGAGAAAAATATACACAGGTAAGGCACATGATTAGTGTCCTCTTGCTATTGTAAGCACACCTGCACTCTGATCTCTTCCTCCACTTCTTCTCGTTCCCCTCCTTTGATCAGCTCCGGGTCGTGATCCTGGAGAAAATCCGATCTGTTATCTCTGTTCTCCCAAAAGACTGTTATCCAAGAGAAAGAAAAAAGGGGAAAAAAGTTACAGAAGCCATTGGTTTCTCCAACTGCTTCTGGAGGCAAAAGAAAGGGTAGTTGTAGGCAGGTTTTATTAAATTATGAGCTGTATGAAAGTAGCAGGCTCTAGGGACCCTTACCAAGTTCAGAGCCCTGTTGTGTTAGGATCTGTAAATCTTGAGGTTAAGGGATTTCTTTTTTTGCCTTGGGTTGCAAAATGGTATCAGAATTCAGGAGGATAATGGGATAGTGAGGTTGTCATTTGGAGGTTGTAAAGCTGAATGCCTGGAGTGTTCTCAGTCTCCAAGAGCCCTGTCCCGTGCCTGATGTTGGCATTTTTTTTATTCCGTTTAACAGCACAGCTTAAATGAAATGCATGGAAATGCTTTCCATGAAAAAGGCACGGAGATGGCTCCAGCCCTGAAGGATGTGCCCCCCAAGAGTGCCACTGGCTGGCACGACACAGGCTTGGGGACCAAAGGAAGGGGGTTAATTCAACCCATGAATTTCCCTCTTCTCCCCGTGGCTCCGTTAAAGCTGCTGCACGCTGGTGAGATGGCCTTTGTAGTGATTCCCAGGAGGCTGAAATATGGGAATGGGGGCACTGGAATGGGAATAAAGCCAGCACTGAGCTCGTGGAAGTGGGAGAGAGGGAGGGGACAGCGAGTGGGACAGAGCAGTACCCTGCAGCCGACCCACAAGGGATGCCCAGCCACGCACAGGCTTCACTTTGGGGAATTTCAGGCTTGATGCAGAAACTGAAAAGCACTTAAGCCCAAAAGAGACAAGACCCACCTGATCCAGCCCCTCTGTTTTGAAGTGCTGTGCGAAGGAGAAGCAATAAAAAGACCTAACACCCAGTCACAGCAAATTTGTGAAACCGGTGGTGGGGAAAAAAAAAAGCTATTTATGATAAAGTACCTAATGATCCCGAGGTGCAGCTCGTTATTTTTGTTGAGGCAAACTGCAATTTGCTCTTTAGAAAGAAAACTAAATGAAGTCTGACGAGCTGGGTGCGTATCTGAGTTCTCTGCTATTAGCAAAGTGCCTTGTTTTAATGGAAACACCTCTTTTTTTCCCCTTGCACTTCTTGAGCTAATTTGAAGGAAGACAATTCATATCTTGCATCTCAAGCCCTGATAGTATCTTCCTAAATGACAGCTAATCTCCAGCTGTATGTGCTAATTCCATTTCCAGATGATTTGAAATGATGGTTTTCCACTTTGAGGCGCTGGCTCCTCTATGAATCTGTTTTGTACGAGATCTTCTCCCCTGCAGCCCTTGCCTGCTGAAGGCACAAATTCAGAAAGGTTTTGACATCCGAGTTTCAGTTAAGCCAAGACTGGCTGCTCTTTCCATCCCCAAGAAATTTCCAGGGCCCAATTCCACGCAGAGGATTTGTAGTTTCACGTAGAGGGAATAGTTCTTGCAGGTGAGTAATCTTAATTTCACCGCTGGGAACAGCGGGGATGGACGAGGACAGGGGATATTTTGGTAATGGAAGAAACTCCAAAGTGCAGGCATTTAATTTCTCGAAATTACTTGTGGGTCATCAGAGGCCATGACAGATGTCACGTAATATTTCAGGGGGAAAAGCTGATTTGCCCAAGTTATGAGGTAGCTCCTCCAGCCTGGAATTCCAGCCTTGGGGAAAGGGGACGCTACGCAGGAGTTATGTGAATTTTTAAACACTTTCCTGACTGGGTCAACAGGTTGCAAGTGCTATGTTTTCACAGGAGTACAAGGCTTTAGATATTTATTTTTCATAGAGGGATCCGTAGACTTTTTTATTCTGTTTTTTCATAACTGCTTGTTGTCGTTTTGTAGATTGATTAGTGGTTAATACCCACTGCAGGCAAACCAGGGAGAGTCCCCCCAGAGTCTGATATTACCTGGCAACGAGTTATCTGAGTGTTATATTAACCACTGGGTTAGAGGTGCCTAATTTTAGTAGGGAGATCAATAACTCATAGGTGTTAGATGCTCTGTTATTCTTTTATAGATCAACAAAATGTTTCCAAGTTAATTTTAAAGGGGGGTCAGGAGGCTAAGGATGTTCTGTTTTCACTGGCTGCTCAGGAGAGTCTGGTATTTTGTTACAGGCAGGGTCAGCCAGCTCCAGGAGCTATTTCTGTGCCTGTGTGTACGCGGTGAAATTTATGTCACCTTTTCTAAAATAGCGTATGCTTATTTTGGGGATTATTTTAAATGCATCGCTAGCTCGGGGCTCAAAGGCAGCCCAGACCACTCCTAAATCAGCAACCCAGCTCTGCAGGCCAGTAGGGAACTCCAGCATCCCTGAATTTCAGAGAACAGCTTGCGACTCATAATTGCCATATATTTATTTGAGCCGTGGAGCTCCTCTTGAAACGGCCACTTTGAACCTCCTGGCAAAAGGATTTGAATCTTTTGGAGGCCGGTTAAAAATACAGAACAGCACATGCACACCTTAAAGGGGTATTTGGACGCACCACGGAGTGTTTGAACTCAAATATCCTCCGTGGCACTGAGCAAATCATAAATATCAACTGGCCAAATGTAGAGTGGGGAAAATGGCACATTGCTGCCTCGTGCTGCAAAAACACAGCCCAGGAAGAGGGAGGTAACGGCTCAGCCTTACATTTGCCCCACATAAACTCTGAATATTCCGCTGTGAGAGGAGGAGAGGTCACGCCAAGAGGCTGTTTCCAACCGCATCGTTTAAAATAAGTGTCCTAGAGCTCGGCAAGCGTAGTTTAGCAACTAGAAAAACTGCCAGAGAGAGTTCCAGGAGGATAAAAGGCTTCGTGGATTCCAGTGAAGTTTAGGCAGCAGCCCTAGTTTGGTGGAGAGGAGGAAAAACCACGGAGTGCAAAGTTTGTAACTGAAATGTTTAGATTTTTGTCAAAACTGACCTATATTTTTAAAAATATTTAAGTGAGCTAGGAATAAAGCACCAGTTTAAGGGGATGGGATCACTTCCTTAAAATTAAGGGTTGAGGGGTGTGCCTGAACAAAGATGTTTGCTGTTGGTCACATATAATTTAGGTAAACTTTAGACACAGTTATAATGAGGGGCTTTGAATTACTCCTGATGCAAACATTTCTTAATCAAGCTCTGTTACTTCAATCATATTTTCAAGATTTCTGCGCTAATAAATCTGAATTTCTGTGCAAATGCTGATAGCAACTGACCTATTTCTACATAAGAATAGGAAAAAAGTTCTCGGCATAGAAAGACCAAACTCAAACCTATTTTTTCCTGCATAATTCTCCTACTGACAGGAAGGCAGCCTGAAATTAAAAATACAAGAGACTGCTTGCACTGTCCTGGTCAGGTGTTGTTGTGGATTTGATTCTGATGACCAAGGAATCCATGGTTAGATTAAAAATGAAATAATTTTGGAGAACCCCCAGGTAGTTTTGTGTGAGCGCCCTGCAATAAAAAGCCCAAAGTGCCTGTGAACGAGGCAGGGGCTTGTGCTGCAAGGAGGAATTAACAGCTGTTTACTAAAAGTAAGTGTGGTGTCAAATAGACCTGCTTCACCAGGAGAAAGGGAAGGGAAAAAAAAAAGCCCACCTGAAGTTTAACTGCACAGCTGTAGACTCTTCCTGTGCCTAAGACAGAACTGCAGGAATTCTTTGAAGCCTGCAAGAGAGCTTTTCCACTCTGAGCGTTTCTGGCTGTGCTCTGTGCTGAAAAGGGCTCCTTCTCATGTGTCTTTGGAGCTGGGGAGTAGCTGCCAGCTCCAGCAGGATGGGCTGGAGATGTGGGGGTGTCTAACTGGGAGATGGGAATCACTCACATGCACTGACTGTGTGAATAAACCCCAAAAATTCTGTATTTGCAGGGCTCAAAGCCGGTATCTGCTGGGAATGGCAATGCAGGTGTTCAGATACAGTTTGGGTGACAAATCCTCCATCCCCATGCAAACCCCCCGGCCTGTTACACGAGGGAGTTGTGAAATCTGGGAGTCTCCATCGCTGCCAAAGCCACCTGTTTGACCCCTGTGGTGTGTGGATGCTGAAATGCTGTTAGCAGGGACATTTTCTCTTCTTGCATTCATTCTGTGAGAACTTTTCCTTTGCTGTGTAAGCTATGGAAACAATAGATAGGGTTTTTGTAAATAGCATTCATATCTGGTATCTTCTGACCTTGTGTACATTATATTAGAAAAAAACATTTCTAAGTGGGTGTCTGAGACTTTGACCAATCACCCTAGGAGAAGTGTGAGCACTGTTCAATTGCTTTATGGAACTAGAATATATAAATGGTATTGTAAATTTAATAAATAATTCATTCCTCGCTCTGGACTCCTGCCTCGCTGCATCTCTGAACCCCTGCTTGGAAGCCCACAGTGGTGTTTTTATTCCTCACTCTGGTGCCCGCTGCTGTGCTGAGGTTACAGCCCAGCGTGTTTCCCCCGAGCCAAACCCCTCCTGCCTCCCTTTTGCTGCTTCCACGCCGCTCCTTCCCTGCCCTGCTGGGTGGGAGCCCCACTCTCGCCACGGCTGCTTTTGAGTTCCAGGTGCCACTTCGCCCTTGGCCAGCTAAGGAAAGAAGTATGGATAGATCTGATCCTTATCTAAAGCTCCTGCTGCCTTCAGCGGGGTTCTGATGTGGTATTTGAGAGTGGATGGGATGGAAATCTCCTTTTTTTTTAGCCAGAAGGCCGCTCTGTGATTTATAACGCGTAAGAAAATCCTAATTGTTCCAAGTCAGAGGTCAGGCCAAACTACCGATGCACATTTAGCAAGTTGTTCACTTCTTTCTCTCCAGGCAGCTCAGAAAACCTGACGCCAGTCATTTGTCAGCAGGAGGGAATAATGGAGACTTTTCCTACGAGGGATTTTAGCCAGGCACTACCTCTGAAGGGCGGAGAGCAGAAAAGATACTGTTCCACGTTGTCTCAGAATGAGATTTGCACAGATGCAGCAAAAATAACCCCTTTTCCAACTTTAGACAAGTGCATGGCTTCCGTGCCAGCTTCCAGGTGATTGCCAATTCACTTGTGACTCAGGGTGAGCACTGCAGACGAGTGTTCAAGAGAGAAACACAAGTATCAAGAGCGGAGGAGAGGATGGAAGAGATCTGGAAAAGGACAAAATGTCCTTTCATGATTTTTATTAAGAAATACCCTCCTTTTTTGGTGCTTTCTCCAGGTGAAAAACCAGCCAGACCCCTTGCTGAAAGTCTGGGTTGTGTTTTAATTTCACTCACTTTGAATGAAGCAAGTTTATTCATAGTTTTGTGCCGCTGCTTGAGAAGATGCTCCTCCTATTCAAACATATAATCAGAAATAATTTGAGTTGCTGGGGATGCTGTGAAGAAATCCATGGGCTCTTTCCGTGAGTTCTCACTCTTGGAGGAGACAGGACAGGTAGAGTTACAGGAGTATGAAAACATTAATGCAGAGACTTGATCTACAGTGTCGTGCTTTTGAATTATTAGCTATGCTGATGCCATTCTTGTTGCCCTCAGAAAATCCAAAAATGCCCTTTTTTGTATGTATCGAAGTGCTTTGCTTCGAGTTTGTTCACTTTCACCAACAGAAATGTCCCTTCCTGCACCATTAGCTCAATGGTTTTGACAGATTCCTAGGGGGAGCTGAGGTACTGAGAGACTCCCTTCCTAAATACTATTATTTTTTAATCTAACATCCTCATTTTTATAATGTTCCATAGTTTGGGCAGCTGCCCACTTGACCTTATAGGAACAACATGCAGATTAAGCTGATGTGGGAGAACATTGCAGCTGGAATTGTTATCTTTTTCCACTGACCTTTGTACTGAGAGCTTCCTTCCTCCAGTATCGAAAGGAAATTGCTTGGACCCATTTTCCAGCTTTCATCCACTACCTAGATTGGGGGGGGAAAGGGAAAAGAGGAATTGTTGACAGCATTGTTTCAGAGAATTATGGAGTGGGTTGGGAAAGGTCTGAGAGATCTAATTCCACCTCCTGGGACACCTTCCACTAGCCCAGGCTGCTCCATGAGAGAAGGGCTGTCATTTTATCAGCCAAAGTCACAAAATTAAACAAGAATTAAACTTGAGCTTGTTTGAAGATGTAACTTAGGTAGGAGACTTGCAGTATTTAAATGGAGCCACTCTGCCATTTTTTCAGTTACTTTTGCTGCTCTTGCCGTGTTCCTGAAACAGTTTAATTTCCTTGAACCAGTATTTCTGAGGGGAAAAACTTCCCCAGAAAATTATCAAGGTTTCTTCATCTCGTCTCAGTCAGAAGTCTCGAAATGTGAGTAGGGTAATAGGTGATAAAGGGAGATGAGCTCACTCTTTGGGGAGGAGGTGAATGGGGATTTATGTGAGACAGCACAAGGTGGATCAGGGTTTTGCTAAATAACCTGCAAACCACTTGTTATCAGCAAGATATAAAGTGCAGCTCCTGGGATAATTAAAACAAAACACCCCTCTAAATAAGCCCTGTAATTAGGGGCATCTCTGCTACCTGCAGGTACACTTGCAGCCCCATTATGGGAGTTATTAAAATATCTGTTTTTAATTAAAATGTTATTACAGTAATTTCAGTTTGGGCCCAGAAGGACAGGAAAAACCTAAATACATTCATCCAGATGCATTTGAGACTCAGGAGCTTCTTGACTGCACATCAAGAAGTGTTTTGGTGAAGTATAAGGAAAAGTTTGAGGATTTGAGCTCAAATCTCCAGTTACTCAAATGGATTCCCAGTTTTTTAGGGTGTGGCACTTTGAGGTTCACCCTTGGATCCAGGCAGAATCCTTCTTTTACCATTTTTCTATGGTATTTTATAGAAAATGGTTAAACCATGATGTTCTGAGAGGAAACGTGTCAACTATTAAAAAACCCAACCGACAAATTCCCCCCAAACCAGCCTAAAAGTGGGTTATTCATTTTCAGCCTCTCAATAGCACGGGATACATGAACATTGTATTGTTACAAATAAGCCAGTGAATTATTTTAGTTATTGGCTTCAGTGATTTTTACACACTGATGTAAATAATATCACTGTGTCAATTTAATTGATTTTAATCAAACCCACTCTCCTGTGTCTAAAGGACAGTTGCAGTCCTGTTTTTTCTCTTGCCTCAATTAACAGCCTAAGAGTCAACATAATAAAAAGAGCTTTTCCTTTGGAACCAGTTCATATATTTTTTTGATTTTCAGTTGATCCCGTTCATGCTTGTTCTGTTTTAAAAGTGCTAAGGCCCCCTTGAACCAACAATATATGTTTGAATTTAAGCAGAAACATGGAAATAAGAGTCTCAATTTATTTCTGAGGCTTTCCAAAGCCAACTCCACACCGGGTGATTCCCACTCAGCAGCAAGGAAAATGGAATTGACTCCACTGTGGACATTTTCCTCAGAGCTTTCACTAAGGACACGAATGTGCCTCCCTGTTAGACATTTCTGGGTGAAATTTGGGGATGTACAGCCTTGCTCAGGCTCAGTGAGACAAGCTCCAGCAGGTTACTGGGTGAGGCAGTGCAGGCTGGTTCTGCTTTTGGAAAGAGGGATTTTGTGGGGATGGAGTTGTTGGGTTGGTTTTTTTTTTTTTCCTTAGGTGCCTAATGGGAAATCAAATCAGCACCTTGCAGAGAAAAGAAAGTGGAGTTACTTTGATACCAAATACTCTTTGTAAAGATTGTTATCAGGCTTTTCAGAAATACTTGAATTTCCTTCTGGGATCAAACTTTTGTTTTCTTTCAGAGCTGAAGTTGGGAGCAGAGCTTTTTTCTGCCTGAATCCCTATGACTTATAGCCTACACTTATTTTAATAAGAGTCCTGCTGTTAGAACTTTTCCAAATACTTCTCAACTGGTCTAAGATACTTTTTTTTTTTCCCCCCTGTCAGTGCTATAACCTTGGAGAGAATGTTCCCTTTGTTCTTTCTCAATGAACCATAGAGAACCTGAAATAATGGCTCAGAATTTTACTTGACAGGACTTGTGATGGCTGAGGAGATGGGAATGACATGAAGTTATAAAACCCCAGAGCTCTACGCTGTTTTTTCACCCCATTTCAAAACATCCTTGCACAGGCTCCGAGGGGATTGAGACACATTCTTGCCGTTGTTGGTTCTTATCTTCAGAAATGTGCAAAACCAAGAAGGAATCCGATTTTATCCTGTGAAAGTCAGGTTTTTAAGCAGAGGGGGTGAGGTGCTGTCCAGTTTCAGGAGCTTCACCAGTGCTGGGACAGCGTCAGCCAACAAAAATTGGTCACAGTAATGAGTGACTGACTGAAGACGTGTGTGCCCAGAACTTAAAAACATCTCCTGTTTGCACAGGAGCAGCCACAGCCCTTCCCAGATCACAAAATTAAGCAATCAGGCTTAAAGAGCTTGAAAAACATTGATGTGTTTGCTCCTTCAGCCTGCTGTGTATTTTCATTTACAAAGGGAAAAAAATAACCCCACCCCAAACCCCCAAATAGTGTTTTTCAAGATGCTCATTTACGAGCTAACATTTAGGTATCTACCTTCCAATTAAATTGACTGATGCTTCTTAAATTTGTGTAATTTAGGTTCCTGGCTAGATGTTCTGAGAGCTTTGGCCAGATTAATGGATGTTGTCCAAGAAAAGCATCTTTTTTTTGATATATATTTGTTCTAGGGTTAGGCCTTCAAATTAATTTGTGTAAAACTTGCAGTGAAGAGTAAGCTTTGCCCTAGAAAACTCACCCTTCTCCTCCACATATTTAGTGAGAGATTAATGACCCTTATTAAAAAAAATACATATTGTTCCAACTTTTGTTTATACTACAGAATAAATGAGAAACAAAAGCTGCTGCTTCAGCAAAAGCCTAAAATTCTTGTTGCACAGCTTGCTTTTGAAGACGCCCTTTGATCACTGCTCTGTTTCACAGGTGTTTTGCTCTGTGAAGCGGCTCCTGAAATAATTTTGGAAGCGTGTCTTCTGTGAAAGAAGCCCTTTCTCTCAAAGATTTCGGGGGGTACGTCGTACATTCAGTGGTGCCTACTAACATTTGAAACAAAAATAGCTCCTACCCTGAGAATGTGGGCTGAAAATGCGTGGCTTTATTTACAGGTTTATGAAATGCTGGCTAGTGTGGTTTAAAAATAGGTTTGAAATCCACACAAGCTCTGAGGTGGGTATGTGAGTGAGACTAAGGCTCTTAATTCCTAATTCTGCAAGGGGTGGCAGGAATTAATTTCTCTGTACCCACGTTCAAAGCGGGAGTGCTTGGTCACCACTTTGTTACCTGTCTGGCTGCCCTGGCAATGATCTCAAAGCCCTTAAGTGTATTTTTGCCCTCATTTATGTCCCTGACAGTCTGCACCTCCATCAGCTCTTCTCACTGAACTCAGCCGGGGCCATGCCTAAAATATGAGAGTGAAAAAGTTCCCTAGAATCATCAAGGTCACGGAAAGGCTGAGAGAGACCAACCTCAGGCAGTTCTTTGTCCCCTGAAGCCCAGCCTGGAGCTTTGGTGATCAGTTTAATGTCACTTAACAGCCTCTGCCCACCCCTGAGCTTTGTCTCTGGCTTCACAACCTGCTTGCATTGCCTTACTTGCTTTCCAGGTTTTTGTGGCTTTTTTGCTTTCTGCTTTTCCTTGTCCTCTTTTCCATCCTTCTCCTTATCTTTCTGCTCTGCCTCCTTTTTGGCAGCCAGCTCTTCAGCGACCTGAAAGACACAGAGAGGAGTGTGATTGGGAAAACACAGTATCCAATGGGCTGCACTTCTCTGAATTCTTTTTGTGCTGAGGGCACTCTCCTCTGCAAACTCCAGCACAGGTGCTGACTATCTCAATATATCATTGGGAAAGGGCTGATTTCACTGTCCCAAACCATGAGGGCTTTTATGGAATAAGACCAGTTCCTGAAGCACAATATTCTAATGGCCCACAACTCAAAGTTCCCTCTGGACTCAGACCCAGATTATGAATTTGTCCCGGTGTTTCTAAGCAGATTGATTTTTTTTTACAGGCATGGATTCTGAGAGACTGCCCTGAGGTGTGTCTAATTTCAATATGCGGCTAAAGATTGAAATTGTTCTAGTGGGTGAGGGAGATTGGGTAGAGACACTGTGACAAACTCTGACAGATACACATGGATAGCTCAGCATCTTTATCCCTGCAAGCAAGTAGCAGCTGATAACCAGGTACAGCTCCATCAATTCCTGTATCTTTAGTTCCTGGCCATTCGTACTTTATCATCTGAAAAAAGGCAGAGGGTGAAAATTTGCTGCTTCCACCATTCTCTTGTTTCTAGGCAGCTTTCCTGTCCCTGAGAGGAATTCTAAGATCATTTACCAATGAGTCTAAATCAGAAAATCCATTGAAGTTTATTAATGGACCGCTAATACTGGCAGTACCACGAAAGAGTAGGAAATAAAACATTTCCATCTGTAAGATGTGCTTCCTGGAACAGTGAAAATACTTGTTTTCTCAAGTTGTACCTTTTAATGTACTGAACACTGGATGCTGGAAGGGGACAATGACAAGGGCTGTGCCTTGCTTTGAAAATATTTGCTTTCTCAAGTTGTACCTTTTAATGTACTGAACACTGGATGCTGGAAGGGGACAATGACAAGGGCTGTGCTTTGCTTTGAAAATATTTGTTTTCTCAAGTTGTACCTTTTAATGTACTGAACACTGGATGCTGGAAGGGGACAATGACAAGGGCTGTGCTTTGCAACCAGGGCAGTTTCATTAGTGGCTCTCCCCAAGCATTTCAGTATCTTACATTTAATTAAATATGGTAATTCAAACCCCCAGCACCGCTCAGCCGCATCGTGCGGTGATAAGCAGCGGAGCATTCCATTCCCTGGGATAGATTAACAGATTGACTGGAGTTCAAAATAGGTTTTTAGTGTCCCAGCAGGCCTGTCGTATCCAAAACCAACAGAGCTACTCCGAGTGCCTCCTTTGCTGTAGTGCAAATCCAACCTTGTCACCTCCACCTCTGCTCTGCTCTGCCTGCAAAGGGTAACCAGAGCCATTCCCAGCATCTCAGGGATGGCTTTATCCAGCAGGGTACCTGTAAACACAAATGTGATTGGCAGAAGGTTCCGATTTGCAGCGGTGCCTTTGCGTTCTGCAGGCAGTATTTTAAGTGGGATGATTTAAGTGGGGCTCCAGGCTCCACGTGGGATGATTTGCTTTCGTGTTTTTGCACAGCTGAATGATACTGGAAGGGGTTAGACGGAGTTGCTGTTCTCATGAACCTGCCGTGATGGCACTGAGCAGCTGAAGTGGCCTCATCCTCCTGCCTGGCCCTGCTGCAGCTCCTCCAGCTCTGCTCCAAGCAGCTCCATGACTGCAGAAGGTTGGGAGCTGGGAGGGGAGCTGGCCGTGGGTCTCACCTTGAGTGGCTTCTGCTCTTTTACACAGAACCACTTCCCCCCCTCCCGGCTGCAAGGAACAATCTGACAGAAGAGGAGGAAAGAAAGGGAATGGCAAGCAAAGGTCAGTTTGAGATTAGTAGGCAATTCACCCACATTTTAATATAGGTTTTTTTGGTTTTTTTTTTTTTTTTACCCTGGAGAAAACTTCACAGTGGAAAGAGAAGCAGATGTCTTCCTAAATTGTTTTGGGCTCCCCTTTTCTTTGCTGGGTTGCCTATTCCTGAAATGATGCAGAAAGCAGTTAGCAAACTCTTCATACTGAGGAAGAGACTGTGTTTCAGTAGGAGCAGATTAATTTTAGCCTCTTTGTATTTTTTCCCAGTCTTTCCTAGGACTCCTATTGTGCCAGTGATGATTCTTCTCCAGTAACATTTTCTTCAGAGGCTGAAAAGACATTTTCCTTTAAAACTAATACCCCATAAAAGTTGAATTGACTACTTTTCTATTCCTATATCAGTTCAACCACGTTTCTAAAATCTTGCAGTGCAAATCTCCTTTTTTTTTTGAGGGAGGAAAAGAGCTGGGCACTAAACCAGAGTGTAGCCTGTGAATGAAAATGTCTAATTCTGGTTTATATGAGCCAAATATAAGAAAACTTCCAGCTGCCAGCAGGACTCTGTTCTGCTGTCCTCAGCCACAGGAAGTTTGGCTCAGGTTAAGACGAAACTCAAGGTAAATGTTCTTCTAGAGGAATAAACCCATCCCCTATTCCTTGAAAGAAGATGTTACCCGAACTTCTTGCCTTTTACAGTTGTGGGCATGAAAGAAAAGCAGGGATAGAGTGAGTTTGGCAATGCTGGACCTCCAGCTGTGGCAGGTGAGGGCAGCCTCAGAGCCCGGGTCTGACACCAGCTTGGACACAAACCCTTTACAGGGGCACAGCCCGGTGTTCCTGGAGGGAAGAGTTTCCCTCTTGGAATATTAACTCTACAGAAAGAATTGACCTTGGAATCTAGGAAATGTTTCATCTTTATGTAGGATTTTTGGTGTGGATTGCTGTCCGTAGGTGAGTATTTTAAGTGTTGTGTAATTTAACAGAGGCCCAGTAGAGTTTTCCCTCCTCCTGCATGGTTAACTTGAAATAATCAGAATATTTTAAGGCTTTGAGTCCTTCTCTGACACCTTGCTTTTTTTCTGGAATGTTATTTAATATTGGAAATGAGGGGGAGCTGGGAGAGGGGGAAGTGCCTACTAAATGGCAACTCTCTTGGCTTTTTTCCATGGTGATGAGACTTAATGAACTACAGGAAAAGACCGTAATTTTGTTGGCAGCAGGATAAGGGCAGAGCTAAAAATTGTCACATCTGATGATTATCTGTGGAGCAAAACATAAAAAACCATTAGGGATAGAAATCTGGACCAGATGCAGGGAGATTACACCGGTGTCCTGGAATGTTAAATTTCTCTTGAAGAGTAAGTAAAGTAGAGAAAAGAGAGTAAGTAAAGTAGGGAAAAGCTGCTTGTTTTTCGGACTGAAGCACCAAGCAGTCTGCGCTGGGATGTCTTTGGCACATCTTCTGGGAAGGTATTTGTAAAATGTCGTGGAAGCAGTTTGTGCAGAGGGCCAGCTACGTTACAAAGTCAAGTAAGGTCAGGGTTGTCAAAGGATCAAGAAATATAGAATGTATAGTAATGCAGCAATGGTTCGTGAAGTGATTAATTTGTATTTTATTTTCCCCAAAGTGTCTTTACCCAAGTCTTATAAAATGCTCACTGTTTAAATACGGTTCCGTCTTGATTTTTCATGGAGTTTGACTCGGGAGTAACCAACCCCTGCACAGGAGCTCATACAGCCAAGAGGTGAACTCCTGTCCCCCCTGGAGTCAAGGACAAAACTCCCATCAGCTTCAGTGGGGCCACGATTTCCTTTCCTGTGTTGCCCAGTGTGTGGAACAAACCCAGTGGCCTCAGGGATTTTTAATATGCAGCTGATGCAGTGAAACAAAAAACGTTTCGCTCGTCTGACATTCAGGTGAAATCATGATTGCACTGAACTTTCTCTGGCCAACTGCGTTGTGGAGTTCTCTTAAGGCTGTGACATGCATTCTGCTGGCTAAAAAGGGAGAAAAAACAGGCCCCAAAATTGGTGAAAATCAAATAATTGCTAGTGAAAATTTGTTAGGAAAATAGAGGGAGATTTTTCTTCCAGGCTGCAGGGAAAACAAGCAGTAAAACAACCTCTCCAGACTTTTGGCTTCCATTTTTTCATGCAAAGAAAAAGCAGATGCTCAGGAAAGGCAACACAGCAGCTGAAGGTGGGAATTGAAAGCTGAGAGCAGGACAGGAAGGTTAAATCCCTTTCTCCAGAATCTACCTCCATATCCAGCGTTGCTCAGAATAACTCCTTGTAGCGTTTTCTTCCCGAGTTGTGTTTATCCTTGATGGCAGCAGGTCTAATTAGCGTCACATTCCCCAAAGCCTTCTCCAGCAACAAGCCCCACTTGCTGGGTGGCTCCTGGCTGCTCCCAGCAGCCAGCAGAAGCCTTCTGGACTCTGGCACGTGTTTCTGCTTTCGAGGCTGAAAATTTAACCCAGGCTCTCCTTCCCTCTGCCTGCCCGAACAGCAGAGGGACCTGGATGCAGATCCCAGCAGGGGCGACCTCAGCAGCCCCTGAGCTTGGCTAAAACCAGGAGCATGCCCCGAGCTCAGTTTTAGTGAGGCACAGGGAGCTGTTTGCAGCAGTTTTCCTGCATTTTTAGCAAAGTAGCCGATGGTTGGTGCTGTGCTCTGTGCCGGGCTTAGCATCCCCCCGAACTGCGGGAGCAAACGGACTCCGCACGATCCAATAGGAATCCAGCAGAAGCGACTTTATTCCCCCCAAGCAGCCTGATTATACACTGTGCTCCCCCTGTCCAGGCGTCCACACACTACATGATTGGCAAAGCAATATACACACATAAAACATGGAATGATTTAATTGGATCTCTTGCTCTGTTCACCTGGCTATTGTGCACCTATTCACACAAATCACCAGACAGTTTTCTTCTATCTTTTGGTTACATTCTTCTTTGACTGCTGTTCCTGTCCTCGAAGAATCAATATTCTCTCACTGTGTACGTTTTCTACATGCTCTGTTCACTTGTCGTTATGGCTGGTGCACTATGTGTCCATTTTCCTGCAAAAACTCTGTCTCCACACCGAACCACACAGAGACTGCTGTGTGCCCCAGGGAGGACTGAATCCAAAATTCCCCATCCCTGGAAGCATTCAGGGCCAGGCTGGATGGGGCTCTGAGCAGCCTGGGCTGGTGGAAGGTGTCAAGGTGTTTGCAATGAGATGATTTTTAGGTCCCTTCCAACCCAAACCATTCTGTGCTTCTATAAAAATCCTCTTTTACCATACCTGAGTTAGAGCACCAGTTGCACAAAAATCGTGCAACAGTCTCAGGGGTGGAGCCTTCAGGAGCACAGAATTCAGATTTTGACCTCTTAGCTTTCCTGGCCCTCTTAGTGTGGAGACAGAGTCTTTGCAAGAAAATGGACACACGGTGCACCAGCCGTAAGGACAAGTGAACAGAGCACGTAGAAAACGTACACAGCGAGAGAATGCTGATGCTTCAAGGACAGGGGGACAGCAGCCGAAGAAAAACATAAACAAAGACAGAAAACTGTCTGATGATTTGTGTGAATAGGTGCACAATAGCCAGGTGAACAGAGCAAGAGATCCAATTACCTCATTCCAAGTTTTATGTGTGTATATTGCTTTGCCAATCATGTAATGTGTGGACGCCTGGACAGGGGGAGCACAGTGTATAATCAGGGTGCTTGGGGGGAATAAAGGGGCTTCTGCTGGATTCATATTGGATCGTGCGGAGTCCGTTTACTCCCGCATCTTAGCTTCGCTCAGAGGCCAAATCCTGCTTCCTGTTTTCCCCCAACAGACTCATGATCCTGCCTGGCTCATGGGGATGGGTGGAAATGGCTCCAAGGGCTGACCAGTGCCTGCCGCTGGGCTTAATCACTTTCCCTGCATGACACCCCGATGATCAGAGGAAGAGATTATCAGCCACTTCCATTAGCCAGAGAAATCAGGAGAGGGATTTATCAGGGAAAACAACCGAGTTCACTACACCACACCAGATAAACTAAGATACTTCCTTCACTGGGATGTTAAATTTGCTTAATGAGCCTCGGCAGTAAATCAAGGCCTAGGCCTGCCTGCATAAGAAACTCTTCTCTGCTGTTCTTCTCCACTTCTTGTCCATCATCTGAGCACCTTCAGTTGTAACTAAGTGGCTGCACAGCCTGAAAGGGAACAGATTTTGGTACCTGATTGGAAACACCCTGGAAAGAAACCCATCCTTCCACTTGCAACACGAAGCTTTTAACCATAAGGTTCTTGGAGATCTAGAGCCACTGTTAGGGAAAATTGCTGCTTAAATGAACAGACATGTTTTGTGGCAAATCCTTCTGCAACCTCATGAAATTTTTTCATTAAAAGAGGGACAGTACCTGCTCTGGATGTTTTTCAATAAAAATAGCCTTGGAACCGCCTGTCTTCTCAGGGGGATAGTCAGGAAACCTGCCTGTAATATGCCTGTGGGAGAAACAGAAGTGGAAAAGGAATTAAAATTCAACATTTTTCACCTGGTTGATAAAGACGTTAGATAGTGGAGAAGCTTCTTATGGCAGTGGCTTTTTATCCTGTAAATTAATTAAGACAGTCACCAATCCGTGTCTCTTACACCATGGTCCATCAGAACTGCAGATCCTTAGGACTGTCCATTACTTCCTAGCTGAGAGCTGTAGATTAAAGTGTTTATACCTGGAAGTGTCCAAGGCCAGGCTGGACAGGGCTTGGAGCAACCAAGGCCAGGGGAAGATCTCCCTGCCCATGGCAGAGGGTGGAACTGGACAAGCTTTAAGGTTCCTTCCAACCCAAACCATCTGGCATTCCATTATTTTATATTCATAGCCCAACTCTCTGCTATCAACATCTACCTTTCTTTTTTTTTTTTTTTTTTTTGGTAGAGAAGAGTTATTTTGCTTAAATCAGGGTTTGATCTCCAAGTTCCAGACTGCATTTCCACGTGAGGATTACCACTCTCGCATTTCCAGTGGACTTGCACAACTGCATGGTGATGGAAGCTGGGAAGGGGCAATGAGTGCCTTTGTGGGAAGGTTTCATGGATAACACAGGGAGCTTCCAGACCATTCAGAAAGAGATTAAAATGTACAGATAGTAACTTCAGCCCAAAGGCCGTTTACACTGACAAGACCCTTTAGCTTCTTTCCCTTTTGTTGCTTGTTGGAATATATCTGTAAGATTTTCTGTTTGTTTGGTAACATCAGGAAGGTTTTTCTGTTCCAAAGAAAATTCTGACAGTGCAGAAAAACCCTCGTGCTACTTTCAAGCAGAACGGTAATGTTTCCTCTAAATGAAATTAAATTTCCCTGGAGAAGAAAAGAGCTCAGAAAGGTCAAGACTATGGCTAAAAATGCTTTCATTTTTTTTTAAAAACAACTGGTACCTTAAGGGACTTTCCTAGGCTGCTGTTAAGCTGCAGGCTCAGTTTTAAGCTGACATCTTTGGAACAGAGCATCTGTTCTGTTTCTGTAGCACCACGTGTAGGGTTGGGATCCCTTGCTGGTATTAACGCAGCACCAATTAGGACAGAATCAACAAACATTCATTTGTGCTTGGGAGCTCTGCCTTGTTCAACAATTACAAGTTCTACATGCAAACAGATGCAAATCCTTGGTCACTGCATTCCCGGAAACCAGCCTGCATCAACAGAGGGCTGTCATTGTTAGTGTGCTTTTAAAAAAGCCATTAAGAATGGGATTTTGGCCTCAAAACCCTGCATAATCTGTTATTTAATGTTGCCTCATGTTCCATTTTTTAAAAAAGGCCAGAAAATAGTTCACTTTTATGTTAAATGCAGCCTTAAATGCTGCTACGAGTCTGGTTTACAGTAAAAAATTTCCCTAAATCTGTTATTAAGGCTGTTGCTACTTCAGTGCCAGCTGGGAGGAAGGAAAGGTAAATGCACTGCGGGTGAAGAATCAGCTGGGAGCCCACTGAACATGGTATCAGGGCCAGCTTCCAATATTTCTTAATGTTTCGCTTGGTATTTGTACTCCCTTTTTCACTTTAAAATCATTTACAGCTCTGGGAGATGGTGGTGATAAAGGACGGCGGAGGGATTGGAATTGGATTATTTTTAAGGTCCCCTCCAACCCAAACCATTCTGTGATGTTTACCTTTGGGTATGTGCGATGAGTATATCTGAGTGCTGCAGAAATTCTGCCATATTCTGAATTTGGGGAGAGGGTTCTGATTCATAATCTGTATTTTCTGTGTGATTCTTCTCCTCCCAGCTGGTGCAGTTATCTGGGGTGATGTGGCTCCTCTCACCTTGTTTTTGCAGCAGCTACAGCAGGTGCTTGTGTCAAAAAATGAGGTGAGGAGAAGACAATGCCCATCTTTCCATGGAAAGAGGGTCAGGCATTTACTGAGCAGTCAGGGATAAGTGGTTGAGGGCAGTGCAGGATGTGATTTTCCATGGTCAGCAGTGACCTGAGAGCAGACAGTACCAGGTATTTTGCTGTTCTAATTCTTCCAGGGCATCTGTTTTTCTCTCGTTCATATCCATTGCTGTCTGATGGTCTGGAAGCAGTGCTCTTAAATCTTATTTCCCTACCCACCGTCTTGTGGGTTTTCCTCTTTCTCTTCTAGGTTGAAATGACCACAACTTCAGTCTTGTAATGGCTGGGAATTCACATGCATGACCCCGATAGGCAAATTCCTCCCTTTATGAAACCCTCCGAGTTCAGAGGTTAAACCAGGGATTCATTTGGCCTGTAAATCTGCCCAGAAAAATGCAGCCATTCATGTTCCTGGTCAAAAGTCCACTTTAAACGTCATGAATCTCAATTTTCATTCCCCCTTCACTTTCTGGCGGCGTTCTACTCAGAGCCATCACAATGGGCTACCTCATGCATTTGTCTTAAGATGTTAGTTTGGATTCCACTGGACCTAAATTCTTTGGTTTGCAGTTGGAAACACCAGGGTAAAATGAGCAGCCAGAGAAGCTGTGGCTGCCCCATCCCTGGAAGTGTCCCAGGCCAGGCTGGATGGAGCTTGGAGCAACCTGGGCTAGTGGAAGGTGTGGGGTGGGACTAAATGATCTTCAAGGTCCCTTCTGACCCAAACCACTCTATAATTTTAAATTCCCTATATCTTTGTGCCATCAGATAAGCTACACATCATCCTATGGCTCATCAGGGTCCCACCAGGCACGTCCCATGAACAGCTCTTGAATTAGGAGGAGGTTCCAAACATTGTGGAGCGATTTTGAGCTTGCTTCACAATAATATTCAAACGATTTTTGACCGCCTTCCCCTTTTGAAACTTCCTAGAAACACTGAAGTATCGATGATTAGAGGCAATAAGTAAGGAAATGAAACCAGATGATGCAAGAAGTTGCTCCAGGCTGCTTTGTTTTGCTGGGAGTGTGGAGGGGAGCTTTGTAGTGGGAATCCTCCCTGGTTCCGCTGCTGATGGGGAGAGGAGAACGTAAAAAGCTTAAGCTCTTGATAACAGGAGCATTAGAGTGTGTAATATATTTGAAAGACATGGTACATGTCAGAGACACCTAGATCCGAGTCAGAACTCCGTGAATCTGTTACTTATTACTCTCTCAGCGTTTGCAAGGGGAAAAATATCCAATTGTACTTTTCCAGCGTCTCGTAAAAATGTGTAAATGCCAGACCTGGAAGAAGCAACTCTTATTTTCAGTGTGATTGCTTCAGTGGGAGTGCTGACAATGTGCTAAGGACTGCAAGCAAAAGCAGAAGCAAATTGCCCCGGGTTTCTTAGGGAGGATGCAGTTCTAGTAAAACCTATTGCCTAAAGGAACAAATGAAGTTTATAAAACTGCTTGGTGGGACTGGGCTCAGTGGCTGAACAGAAGGAGAAAAGGCGAGATGCAAGGACAGGGCTAGGAAGAAACCTCCTCCTTGTGAGACAAAGCTCAGCAGCAGCCTGGGGAGCCCCTTACAGCCTCAGGACCCCAAAACCTGCAGGCAGGGAGCTGAGGATGGGTCCTGTGGGTGACCTGCTTCTGTTGTGTGTTCCCAGGCACTGAACAGCAGCCTGGGTTTGGGAGCTGCTGCCAATAAAATCAGGGAGTGCCAGAGTTCACAGCAGGCAAAAAGAGCCTTCTTTGGGTCAGAGCCACTGCTTTAACACAACTGCTAAAGGTTTCTGTGCTGAGGAGGATGCTGTGGAAAAAGGGACCTTTAGAAATCGTGGTATGTGAGAAATCCATTACTTTTCTGGAAAGCGGTGAAATCCTGTCAACGGAAGCAGAGCATGGGTTTGGAGAACAGCTTTACAGAAAAGCCATCTAATTGGGATGAATGGGGGCCCTAAATCTGAATCAAAGCAGCTCAAGTGGAAGAGTAAAGGGATGAACAAGGATGGAGGGGTGAAAAGATACCATCCTGCACTCCCAGCTGAAAAAGAAAAGGATGTGATGAGGTTTTTGTGCTGTTTCTCAAATTACATTATGTTCTCTGGTTCACTGTTACTGCTCCAAAGCTATTCCTCTTACAATAACTCAGACCTGTCAAGTGTAATTGAAAAAGAATGATCTTTTATGGTCTGCAGTGCAAATCCTTTTGTCTCTGATCTGTAGCAAAGAGTTCTTGGCTCTTCTGAGCTCAATATTTGTTACAGCACAAACCCCACATAAATGTCCAAGTTTTAACTAGGTTCAAATGGTTCTCTAATGTCTCCAAATCACCACCAGACTGGGACAAGTCGGTGTGATTGGCAGGCTCTGCTCAGCCCTGAATGCTGTGGCACCTCCATTCTCACCTGTAAAATAAATTCTTTGTCTGGGAGATGACCCTACATTGTGCTTGTCTCATCTGCTGCTTCCTCCCCTCCTCCTTTCAGGAGCTTCAAAGTTTTTTAAGTGTTTTCTCTCTATTCCACATCGCTCAGGGATGGTTATAGTTAGGGCTAAATATGGCTTTTGATTTATGAGAATGCACCATTGATTTAAACATTTTGTCTGGTAATAGACTCAACAAGTTCCTACCTACTCTGTTCTCTGGCGTGGTTTTACATGTGTTATTCTTTCTTTTTGGCTATGGCTTCTCCAGCTAATTGCATAAAAGGCCTTGTCAGGAAAAATAAATTGTTCTTTGGAGGAACAAGAGTGTTTAACTCTTCTCAGGGGAAGAAAAGATGTGGGCTGGGTGCAGAAGAGGAGGCATGAATGATGGTGTAGGGACAGAGGAGTGTTCTGTGCAGAAAAGGGACACAAACAGAGTGGGGAGCTCTTCAAAAGAATAAAACCCTCATCAGCGTTGTAGTTCTTGCCTATTTCTGTAATCCCACCTGATAGGGATTCTCTCAGACTGCTTAAATAGCAGTGCTCGTTTATTTTAGGTGTCTTTGCTGAGGTGTTGATTTTTTTTTTTTTAAATTTTTGTGTGTGTGCTTTCTTTAGCTCTTTGAAAATCACTTCCAGAAAAAATAACCTGGGCAAATACAGAATTACTTATAAAGCAAGATTGATTTCCACGGGCTTCTTATCATCTTTAATGAGTTTGGACACAGACACATTACAGCTGATGTTTTATCTCAGGTCCTGATCCTCCCAGTGTTTGCTTGTACGTGTGGTTGTTATGCATGGAAGCATTTCAGTGGAGGGTAATTGGAGGATCAGAAACTTTATTGTTCTGGATAAATATTCAGCTTTGAAAATTGAAGATCAAGTGTTGTGGGGCCAACAGTGTGCAAGGAAAAGCATTCCCATGGAGGAATGAGGACGCAAGGTTTGTAGGGAAAGGTGATATCCTTTATTATAGTAACTATCATAATTAGAACGGTCTTTTGGGTCCCCAGTGTCTGCCTTAGATCTGAAATGGGAGAAGGGAACTTCAAAGCCAAGTAATAGTTGGGAACAGTTGTTGGAGGGGGACAGACCTAAATGAGGAATGCGGTAATTCTCCCTGATAGTTTTATTACATGTGGTGTTACTGGCCAGGAAAGGTAGACCTTTGGCTGACCCAGTGCAGTTGTTCATAAGCTGCTTGAGTTCTTACACTGAAAGAGTCTGTTCTGCTTTGTCATAAAGTTATTACCTTTTCAAGGATCCTTCTGGTCTTTTAGGGATAGCAATGAGTAATTAGTGTAACGGGAAAAATGGGAATCTCTGTTCCCCTTCAGGTAGGCTGGGGCATGAGCTTTCTCTGCCAGGACTCCTGGTTATCCTGATTCCTGCTGTAAAAACCACCAGGAAAAAGGATTTAAAATTTTTTTTTCCCCTTTCAAAGTTCTGACAAATCATTCCTGGTTTAAAATGGCAATAGGTTTTTCCCCTTGAGACGATTGGAGACATGGATGAGAGCACCGCAAATTACTTTTAGGTTTTTGAATGGAAATAAAAGGCAGCTTGGGCATGAAGAATGCCAAGGAAAACCAGAAAGACTTACTCTTCCAATATTAGCTTAAGTTAAAAGAAAACCTGCTACAATCAGAAGAAAAACCTTGTAATATTGACACTCATAAAATGTTATGCGTGTCCCTCCACACACCCAAAAAATGCTGCCCAAAGTCTTCTCAGAGCTCACATTTGAATTAACTCTGATTTTGCATGTCCCTCCACACACCCGAAAACTGCTGCCCAAAGTTTTCTCAGAGCCCTCATTTGAATTAACTCTGATTTTGCGTGTCCCTCCTCACACCCCAAAAATGCTGCCCAAAGCCTTTTCAGAGTTCACATTTGAATTAACTCTGATTTTGCGTGTCCCTCCTCACACCCCAAAAATGCTGCCCAAAGCCTTTTCAGAGTTCACATTTGAATTAACTCTGATTTTGCGTGTCCCTCCTCACACCCCAAAAATGCTGCCCAAAGCCTTTTCAGAGTTCACATTTGAATTAACTCTGATTTTGCGTGTCCCTCCACACACCCGAAAAACGCTGCCCAAAGTTTTCTCCGAGCTCACACTTGAATTAACTGAGGGTTGGGAGAAATCACATCCTGATTGATAGAACCGAAGTGCTTTGCACGAGCTGATACCAACCAAGCTGAGCTGAAGGCTCAGACAAACCTAGAGGACACTAAATGTACCCACCATGGCATGGAAATGAGAAGAAGATTAAAGGGACTGGGAAGCAGATCCCTGGAAGGTTATTTAGGGGTTTTTTTGGCTTGACTTGTGCAGTGCAGAACAGCCTGGGGCAGAGCTGCTGGCAAACTTGGTGTGAGCTGTGCAGTAACACTGAAAGCATCTCCTGATGGATCTAAGGATGCCTGGATGTCCCATCCCTGCCCCTGGAAGGAAAACTGGCATCCAGCACTGTCCCCATGCTTGGTTTTTCTAGGTCTCAAGTTCCTTGAGCGCGTTTCCTTCTCGTTTGGAGTTGTTGATCATCCTGTGCTTCCTGGAGCAGTGTTCCTCAAGGGATTATCTCCAAGGATGAAGGGCTGCTCCCCTTCTTTCCCAGTCAGGCCATCCCCAGGCTCGTTTCCAGAGTCAGCTTCCTGTTGCCTGTCTCCAGCCTTTCGAGGAACGCGGTCCTGCGGAGCCAGCAGCGAGGAGGAGAGCGGGGTGAGGAGGCACAACTGCCCTCAGGGACTGCTCCAGGTCTGGGGGCCTTGGCTGATGGAATAACGAGCGCTCTGGAGCGCGCAGCTCCCATTAAACTCTCATCTGGTTTGATTTTCTCATGCCTTTCCATTCTCTTCAGAGCAAGGTCAGAAATACAGAAGCTGGCTCAAAGAAACACCAGGTCAAATTCCCCCTGCGTTTACTGAATGCCTTACCTTTGGTCAGCTTATCCTGCCAGCGTAGAACGCCCAATCCTGACTCAAATTTGGCAGAATTTCCAGTGCTCAGCATTAAACTTAAGAGACTGAAACAATTACGGGCAGCTTTGAGCAAGATTACTTTAACCCAGACTAGAAGCTTTGTGAGAATAGTTTTCCTGCAGAGTCAGCCAGAGGGAATCAAGAGTACTTTATTAACACAATATGAATCCCGTAAAGAGGAAAATAAAGCATGCCATTTTTTTTCTAGCAAGGCCAGCCGAAAGAAATAACTTGCCCTCCAACATCACAAGTTTCTTTGGGATTTGGAGTGAAACGGAGTATAAGAGAGCATTTTGTTTTATGGGATTTGTTTATCTGAAATTTGAGCAATTGTTTTTGCTTCTTAGAAGTCAAGGTGGACCGAAATGCATCTCTACAGGAGGGGAAGAAGGCTCTAACCTGGCTGCTTTACACTGCTTTGCCATGGCCCACCACTTAAGAGACAGTGCTCTGGAGAGGGCTCAGAAATGGTGTCCTGGACAGGTCACCCATCTGGAAAAGCATCCCTTGCACCCCAGCTCTCTGTGGGCTCTCCCAGAACTTTGCCCCCCTCCTTGTTCTCTAATGGTTTTACATCTGCTGCGTTTCTCCTGCCGCCACCTGACTGTGGAAGTGTGGCTGAGGTATTTCAAGGTAGTGGCTGATGAAAAGCTCCCTGGAAGGACTGTGCTCGCCCTCTTGCTCACGTGCTGGATGGAGAGCTGTGGGCGTGCATAATAAATTCAGTGCTCTTGGGGCATGCCAGCCTCCCTGCGCGTGCTGTGCAGCACGGACGCCCTTTATATCTGCCTGGAAAACTGGGAATGGGAGCCTGGAATGAGCAGAGAAGCTCTGGTCCACCCTTTTTTCCAATACTAGGACAGACAGTAGAGCATGTAAGAGTAATATGCTGGTCAGACAGCCCTGCTTGTGGGAAAATGATGTGATTTTCATTGATGTAATTTCTTCAGAGCGATGAAGATGAATGGATCCGAGGTGGCATCAAAGGTGGCATCAGACACATCTCAGTAGCTCTGTCTCTGCCTTTGCTCCTGTGGTGCCCGTGCAGAAACACAGCCCAGGCTGGCCTAACTCATTTTTTGCCTCCCTGCATTGAAATGCTCTTCCAGCCACTGTGTCATGGCCGTGCCACCCATGGGTAGCTCAGCATCTTTATCCTGACCTGCTGCCTGCCCATCATTTAACTGGAGGAGTTTCCAAAGGACAGAGGGTGACCAGGTTCATCAGAAATTGCATTACTGCCTGGGAGAGTGGCTTGAGAATTCCTTTGAAGCTGGAATCGCTGTTTGCAGCTGAGACTGAACTGCCTCGAAGAGCACTTGTGACGCAGCAGAACAACGTCAGTGGGAAAGGAGAAGCTGAAAATGGCACATTCCGAAGTTTTTAAGAATGTAATCAGATACTGCTTTCTCTTTCACTGCTCAGAATCTCAGAATGGCTCAGGTTGGAAGGTACCACAGTGAGGGCATCTGGCCCAACCTCCCTGCTCCAGCAAAGCCATGAAGTTACTACTGACAGAGGGTAGGTTTAGATTGGATATTGGGAAGAAATTCCTCCTTGGGAGGGGGGTGAGGCCCTGGCACAGGGTGCCCAGAGAAGCTGTGGCTGCCCCTGGATTCCTGGAAGGGTCCCAGGCCAGGTTGGACAAGGCTCGGAGCAACCTGGGATAGTGGAAGGTGTCCCTGCCATGGCAGGGGCTGGCACTGGATGATCTTTGAGGTCCTTTCCACCCCAAACCATTCTGGGATTCCATGAATACAAATTCATGTTGTAATATGGAATCATGGAATGGGTCAAATTGAAAGGGACCACAGAGGGTCACCTGGTCCAACCTCCCTGCTCCAGCGGGGCCATCCCAGAGCACAGGATTGTGTCTGGAAGGCTCTGGAATATCCCCAGTGAGGGAGACTCCACACCCTCTCTGGACACTCTGTTCACTNTGGACACTCTCTGCTCGGTCACTGGACAGGGAAGAAGTCCTGCCTCCTGTCCAGGTGGAACTCCTGGGCATCAGTTTCTGCTTGTTCCTCGTGTCCCATTGCCGGGCCCCATGGAGCAGAGCCTGGTCCATGCTGTGGCAGCCACCCTTGGGATATTTATCCACATTAGAGAGGTCCCCTGTGGGCTGTGTGTCCACTTGAGGAGCCCCAGCTCCCTCAGCTTTTCCTTGTCTGAGCTGCTCCAGTGCCTTCCTCACTTCTGCAGCCTCTGCTGGACCCCTCCAGGAGCTTCTTGTCCTGAGGAGCCTAGAGCTGGACACATCATCCCAGATGTGCCTCAAAGGGGTGAGCAGAGGGGCAGGATCACCCCCTGACCTGCTGGGAATGCTTGTTCTGATGCCCCAGGATCTCATTGACCTTCTTGTCCCCCAGGGAACACTCATGGCTCAGGGACAGCTTCTTGTCCACATCAAGAGATCTGGTTCTCTGTGGTTTATGTGAAAGCATAAATGAACTATTTAATGATAAATCTGAGGCAATTTCATGCAGATGAAAGCAGTCACAGCGCTTGATTTTTCCATGTTCATCCCAATTGGCTTGTGCAGCCTTACTGGAATAAATCCCCATCAGGTGTACACAGAGTGTAATACCAGGGAAAAAGTGAGAATGTTGCAGAATCCATCTATAAAATTAGAGATGGTTACACTCCTGGTCAACGCTCAAAACCAAAGAGCTCACTAGAAAGAAAAATAATTTAGAACCTCTACTTTGGCATTTAAAAAGTGTGGGAAAAGACAAGGAGAAACATTCCAGATGAGCTCAGCTCTAAGCCAGGCATGGTATTAAGAGCAGCCATTTATCAGGAGTTTTAGCTCAAAACCCCAGTCATCTCCGCAGTCCAAGAAACACACTGTAGTGCCTGGAGATGCCAAGTTCCTTAACTCTCACAGTTTTAGTTCTGGGAGAGAAAAAATTAGAGCGTTCTAGTCCTGTACCTGTTTGGTGTGGCTCTGGTGGATGATCTACAGTCTCCCGAAATTGGCTGGAATTGTGCAGACTGATAGAGTTGAATACCTTTTGCAGGACTCTGGCATTGCCTCTTGAAAAGCCTGAATCCTTCTGCACGTTACTCAGCGGGATACACTCGGATTTAATCAAAAATAAGCACAAAGTGCAGCTTTTTTATTATTGTTAGTTTAAATGATGGCTTAATAATGTGCTTTTTAATAATTTCTTTGGTAGACAAGGTCGTGCTGCTGAGAGCTGCTGGCAATGTGGCAAAGAGGCTGGAGAACCAAGGATATAAGGGAATTTGGAGCAGGAGCCCGCTCTTGGAAGAAGCAGAGAGCCCAAACACAGGTAAATTTCCCAGAGAGGTGGAACAGGCAAGGTGGGGTGGGAAGTGCCGTTCGGAAGCGAGCCCTGCAGGGCGGCTTCGCTCAACCTTCGGGCTCTTTTGTGTTGTTTTCCAGGCCTGGAGGTGCGCCTGTGCTGCTTCACGGGCCTCTCCAGAGGATCAGCTATCTGGAACGGCCTTACTGCAGCACAGCAGAGCTCCCTGAGGCAGAGTGGGAAGATTAGGCTCGGGCAGGAAGGCAGCGCAGGCACACACGTGGGAAAAGGCGCAATCGGCCGCTGCCGCTCGTTCCCAGGCTTCCCGCAACTGCCAGCCTTGCAAGGGACAGGAACAAAGCCGTGCGTCGGATGCGATCTCCTGGGAGGGGATGGAAGGGGAAAGATATTTTGGGCATAGGGTAACCCCCCTCTGCAGCAGCTCTGAGAGCTCAGCCCGGGATGGGAAGCACGTGTGAGCGCATGGCGCAACTCCGGCTCTGGAATTCGCTCCCTCGGAGCAATTGTGTTTTGACTTGGAATGCTTGGAGGACTCCTGCAGCTACACAGACTGCAGCCCTTAACTTACAGCCATGCTTTAAACCAGCATCTTCAGAATTGGTTGCTGGATTAGAGATGCTTTCCAAAAAAAAAAAAAAAAAAATCTGGGAAGAGTTGTTTTCCCTGTGTGATGGGGAACAGAAAGCAAGAGAGTAAACTTCCTTTCCAAGCCACCAAAGGATTACTGAGTCAGTAAGGGGCTCTGGGAAGAGAGAGGGGAGCACTTGAAGAGATTTCAGGGCCAGGCAGTTTCCTGCTCTTCCATAAATGTCTCAGTAAATACTGACCCAGCTCTTTTATGGTTCTACACCCTTTGCTCAAGCCATAGAATCATGGGATAGTTTGGGTGGGAGGGACCTTAAAGTTCATCTCATCCCATGCCCTGGGCAGGGACACCTTCCACTGTCCCAGGTTGCTCCAAGCCGTGTCCAACCTGGCCCTGAACACTTCCAGGGATGGGGGAAATCAAACAAGTTTGTATTTGGCACAAGATCTTACTGATGCAGTCATTATTACTGTTGATATAGTTACTCTGTACAAGTACAGCCTGAGAAGACTCAGTCAACTCCCTCATATGCTATTAAACATCTTTTGTTCAGCCTAGGATGATCCTAAGGCTGCCTGACACAGCACACAAACCATAACAGCTGGGTGTTTTTAGAGTAAATTACTATAAATAATTAGAATTTCTGTTGTCTCTGCACAGGACTGAAATGCAGCATGACTTAAAAGCCCTGGACTCTGACCTGGATAATAAAAACAACCTGCTTGATGGAGTCTGACTAATCTCTCCCGTGCTGAAATTCCCAGTAAAACTGAAACATATTGGCTCTGGAAGGAACAGATGCGACTCAGGTTTCAGGCAAGTTCTTGCTCTGCCCACAGAAATACTGTCATCAACCTTTTCAGCCTTGAGTTGAGATTGAGTCCGGGTACAGGACTTGGATAGAGCAGCTTTAATGGGAATTTTGCCCTGGCAAGAGCTCCCCTAGGTGCTCAGCAGCCCCAACTGCCCACCTAACAAAGGAGCAGCCTGGTGCTCTCGAGGGAAATAATCAACTCAAATAAAGAAAAAGCTTTGTCTCAGGTGGCCTTGCCATATTGCCAGCCCTGGAATTGCAGTCAGCGTTCTGCTGTCACCTAGAGCCTGTTCCAGCTATTCCACCATGGAGATCTCGAGGTTTAGGGGATAACCTGCTCCTGCTGCCCGTGTCCTTCTTCCCCCTCAGCTCCTCCTCGTTCGATTTGCAGTGTAAGCCTGGAATTTTCTCTGCTGGATGATGCAAGCCTCCTGGGGCTCCATTCCACTCGGAATTCAGCACTTCAGGAGCTTGCCAGCAGCCTGTTAAATAATGCTGCTGGCACACTGGAGTCGCAGTGCCCTGAATCAGCCTTGTGTTCCATCAGACATCCCGGAGTGCAAACTTGGAAAAACCCACTGCCAGTGAAAACAGGGAAACAACTGGATTTTGGAATTAAACGTATCCTTCTTCTTTTGAGAGAAAGAATAACAGGCTGTCATCCACAGCCACATTCCCAGCCATAACTTGATTCCTTCATCTCCTCCAAGTCAAATCAGGCCTCTTGGCAATCAAGTCTTTTTTTAAATATTCACCTGAACTTGCTGCTGTAGACATTTGAGAACTGCTCTTTTGTCTTTGCCTTGGAAACACTTCATATTTTCTGTCACTCTTTGTTCCTAACTCTGCCTGTTTATCAAAATGATAACTCATAGGGGTTTTTTTTTCCCAGTTTTATGCCTCTTTCATCCCTCCTCTTCTGATTCTGCCTCTCCAGCTCCTCATGACTGTTTCTGCTATCCCTTTGCTCTGCTTATGTCAGTCCATGCCACGGTTCTTTTTTACACCACTTGCCTCCTTTCTTCTTTCCATTCTACAGAGCCAAGGCTGAAAATGCCTTTTCCAGCTCCTCTGCTTGCTGCTCCAAAGAGATCCATCTGTGGAGCAAGGGCTGTAGCTTGGGAGCCACTGCTCTGTGCTTCGTGTTCGTTTTTATTCTTCTCAGTTCTAAGCTTTTCCTTAGTCTTTCTCTTCCCAAAATACCCATTAAACACCTCTCCTCTGCCAGCCACTGGCTCTTCAGTTCTTCTACCAGGCACCAGTGGGACTCCTGGCTCTTTTTTCTTTGCCTGCTTCTTGTTCCTGTATCCTAGCAGATCTTCATGTGCTTTGCCTGTTGGAAATGGGGAAGTGGGGAAAATTGCTTCTTCCTCCTGCTCTGTATTAACTTGCTGGAGAAGACACCTCTCCCTGTCACAGTGGAGTGAAATAATAGCTGGGCTGGGTCTCTTCCCCTTCCCCCTGGGATTCATTCCCTTCTTCCTTCCTTTCTTTCTGTCTCATTGATTAGGACCACGCTCTGCTGGTTAAACCAAGAATAGATCAGATGGCAGAGCAGGCTCCCCTGGGCCAAGCCTAGTAGGTATCTAGCTGGATTCCTGAAAGAGGAGCCAGCTGCAAGGTGAACACCAGGCCCCAGTTATCAGTTTTAAACACCCCACTGCTCTGTTCCTGCCTTCAGAAATCCAGCCTGCTGTGTTAGGACTCTGCTTGAGAAAGGAATAGAGGAGGACAGCAACTTAACACACCCGCTGAACGGGCACAGCCTGCAGGATTTTCCAGAAAAAAGAGAAAGCCCAATCCTGCCTTTCAAACACGTAGAGCTGTATTACAACAAGCTGCTGGCAAGTGTGAGTCCCTGGGTGCCACTGATGTTTGTGTCTGTGTGAGTATCTATGACAACAAATAAACCTAATGTTTGGGAAGTGTCCTTGGGAATCTCGGTGGGGGGGTTGCTGCATTAGGTCGGGAACACTTTGCATTTTCAGACTTTTAATTCCTAAGTATTATGGAGATGGGTATGAAGTGCTTTAGGAAAATGAACTAATTAGTTACCAGATTTTATTTTTCTTGTGTGCAAATGGGCCAGCTCAGACTAATGCTATTTATTTTAGCCGATTCCAGATTTTTAGATGTATAAAGGAGTGAATATTTTTAGGAGCTTTAATTCTAAGCAGGAGGCTTAGCCTCAAGGTCAGTGGACTGTGAGTATCTGTGGGTCACTTGCAGCCATTTGAAGAAGGCAGAAAAGGGAATCTAACCTCAATTTGTTGTAATGGTCAGTTTTGCTTCTAGAGTGCTACAAATCAAAAAGTGGGAAACCTGGAGTTATCCTACAGAGCAGCGATCAGGACAGGCAGGTTTGTAAGAATGGATCAATATAGTTAAAGGCACAATAGTTATGCTAAATAAATGAAAATGTCTGATTGGACCCATCTTTTTGCTCACAGGATTAGAACGAGGAGTTTTATCTTTCTCTTTGGTCCTCGTGCCTTTTGGAACAGAAATGTCTCTGCTATCCCTGTAAAAATCCACAGGCTGAGGGCAATCTTGCCTCTGGTCTACAGGTGAAAACTACAGAGACAGAAACTGGGGCAGGAATGGGGTGGGGGGAAGGGTTAAGCCTTTTTGGACAAAGTGATTTGGGAGCAAGCAGGTTGAGGAGAGAAGTGGAGGAGGAGAGCCTGTTCTGTAGAAGAATCACAGTCGTTGTGACTTTGCTGATGTGGGGCTGTTGAGATCTGATCGAGCTTTTAATGTTACTGCTGCTTAATTTACGTGCAAGTGTGGCCAGAGGTGTGCAGTGCAAATCCTGCCTGATGGAGGATTGAGGTGAATGGAGAGGTTCAAGATCATCGACAGATGCTTTTGAAGTTCTGAGCATTCCTGCAAAAGATGCTGAGGAAAAACCCCAGCCCAGGCAGAAAGCCCAAAGTGTCCCGGCACTGAAATCCTTTTCCCTGATTTTGCATTGGTGAACTGCTTGGGGAACGAGGCTTTGTGATTCTGCCTGGCTGCAACACCCTTGAAAAAGGCTCAAAACCAACAATGTCTTATTCTGTGAATCCCCTTGGAAGTCAATGGGAGTCTGCTTCGAATGAGCACGATTAAATAACATCAGGACCTGAGCCTTTTTTCAGTGTATGCAAAACGTCTCGGGGAAAGGAGAGATCAGACAGGGAAGATCCCTGATGACTTTGTGATCCAAGATATTCTATTCTAGTCTAGTCTAGTCTAGTCTAGTCTAGTCTAGTCTAGTCTATTCCAAGTTGGAAGAGACCTTCAAGATCATCGAGTCCAACCTCTGTCCCACCACCTCAACTACACTAAACCATGGCACTGAGTGCCACATCCAATCTCTTTTTAAATACGTCCAGGGATGGTGATTCCACCACTTCCCTGGGTAGATCATTCCAATATTTCCATCTGGAAGGGAATCACAGTGTTTGGAAAGCTGGTGAAGATGTGCTGATGTGCAGCACTGGTGCACTTGGTGATCAAATAAGAGTTCAGGAGCACGGCTTGTTATTGTTGAAAACCCCTTGGGGAGCTTGATTTGCACCTGTGATGTTTTAAGAATCTTCATTCCCTAGCAATTTGGATAGCTGAATGAGCAAAATCCAGGACTGCAAAGAGCCCTTTGCACGTGTTTTCAATCACTGCACAGTGGTGGCAACCGTAAATTGAAGTGTCAAACTGGAGAGACGATGTATCTCGGAGTTTGTGGTGATTTGGAAAGCAGAACCGGCGATCTTATCAGTGCCCCTCTGGAGCTGCGACGCCAGGGTTCGAGTGGTCTTGCTGTTTCAGATACCTGCTACCAAGATTTATCTGTGAATGGGAGATGGATGAATCCGGGGGCTTCCGGCTGGTCCCCCCCAAAGCCATGGAGCCGCCTCCGTTAATGTCAGCACACTCATAAATTCTGGGCTTGCTCTGAAGGAGGCAACTTCTGCCGCCGCACAGAAGCTTCCAGAGGTGTCCCCTGCCTCCTGTAAATCCACGGACACCCAGTAAAGTAGATTAACTGCAGATGGACTTCGTAACAGCTGTCCCTCCTTTGGAATTAGAGGGGTTCACGCTTTTAAAAAGATGACAGTCTGGTGTTCCTAAAAGCAAGAAAGGCCTGAAGGGGTTTTTTGTTGTTGTTTTGTTTTAAATGGCTTTCCAGTTAGGTAGCTGATGCCAGTTGATGGGAAAGCAGGTTGCAAAGCTGTTGGCTCCACTCTCCCCCATCATAAACAAACAATCTTCTTGTTTCTGGTAACTTATTTTCCCTCTATTAAAGGAACCCAGTGGGTTATTTGCTTTGGTTCACTCCTCCCGTGAGCCAGTGGTGCATTTGCATTCCACTCCCTCGCTCCCTCCAGCCCTAAAGACGCCTGCCAAAATTAGTCAACAGATAACTGCTCAGTGGAAGCTTTTAAGAACGTGTTAGGAAAGGCTTGAACATTACCCATTAATGTTTACAGCTCCTAATTATGTTAATTAATCAGTCTTTGAGGTTGTCTCAGCCGGGAGCCCAAAGGCAGGATTTCAGTTCCCACAGATGTGCTTTAAGTCACTGCCGTGGCTGCTTGCAGTGAGGAGCTCAGCACGCTCTGCCTGCCAGGATATTTATGCTGGGTCCTGGACAGGGTTTGCTGGGTTGTTCCTGCTGGATTTTGAAGCTCCCAGCATCTGGGAGCAGGCTGAGCTGCGTTCAGGGAGAGGGATGCTAAATGGAAGCTGTCCCTGCAGAAGGGCCTTTTGGCGAGGGAGAGAAAGACTCTCAGGGAGCACTCTGCACCAGCACTAATTGTTGGCATACAGGGATTACTGCCTTGGCAAAATCTGGAATTGCTGGCTCTGTCAGAAAACAGAGGGGAAACTACTGATAGAAAAACCCTCCGGCTTTGCCTCTTCTAATAATGTTTCTTTACTTTTGCAGGAAGGCCAAGTGTTTGGGCAGAGGACACCCAAGGCTGTGCCATCCCCTTTCAGAGCTTCATTTCCATAATTCAGAGCTTGTCTTCACTCTCCTGAGGAAAACCAGAAGATTTGGGTAAGAGACACAGCCCTGCAGAGGGATTCAGAAGGGGAATCTACTTGTTTTGTGCTATTCCCAGAAGAATTTGGTTTGTGTAAACTGCAGAAAGTACAAGAGGGCAGGAGAAGATCTATTCAGCTCCAGTGAACAGGTGAGGACAGGAGAAAATACAGTGCAGGTACAGATCTCCTTCTCATTTAGTTCAGCTCATCCTCATCTGGTGGAATTAGCAGACAACCACTTATTTATCCCCATATCCCGATTTTTACCACGAGCTTACAGCTGCTCCTAGCTGGTAGCTTTTGGTCCCGAGTGGAATGTCACGTGTAAGTGGTTTGTGAGTGTGTGGCAGTCCTTTAATGATGACAGGGAAAAGAAGGAATGACAATTTTCATTAGGTGAAAGGCGAATGGTTCTTCATCTGTCTGCAGATGGCTCTTGTGGGCAGCAACTCCTCTCTGTGCTGAATATCGAGTGCCAAATACCAAAGAGGCATTTTTTGGGTAGGTTCCTGCAGTAGGAATGCCCCTGCAGGAGCGGCAGGGAAGAAGGGAATGGTTTTTCCAGACTAACAGGGCCCGTGATCGAGGGGCTGGTGATGTCACTGGTTGTGTTCCAAGGATCTTCAGGCTGGAGCTCGCTCTTGGACAGCTGTCTGCTGGAGTGGCTCACGGCACCAAACCTGCTCTTTAAGCAATCTTCCCATCAGCTGTTCCGCGAGTGGCTGCCGTTTTGCGTGGAGGCTGCAGTCCGTGCTCCTGGGTTCCTTGGGAAGCGCTGCTGGCAGGCTGAGGGGAGCCAGGTGGGACTGGGAAGCACCGCGGGCCCGGATGGGTTCGGAGCCACAACTCCTGGGAAGCAGAGCGGAGCGGGTGCTGCTGCTGGCACTGCTGAGGTGCCATCCCTCTCTGTCCTGTTGGCCAGGCTTCACTGCTGCTGGATTGCCTGGCAGCTTTACTGACTCCATAAAAAGCAGAGTGGACGGAGTGTGAAAGGCGATAGGGGCAGTGCCTGACACAAATGAACGCTTTCCCTCTTCTGTGGGGTTTCAGTGCAAAAACCTCTCTCTCCATTCATCTCCCTCCTGCCTCCCCCTTCCCCGCCCTCTGCTGCCCAGGGAGCCCCAGGAACAGGAGTATTGGCAGTAAACTCAGCTCCACAAAACAGGCTGGGGAAAAAAGGGAAATATAACACCATCACTTCCTATTTCTTTCTCTTTCCCTTTGCATCAAAGGCCGGGCTGGCTGTCAGGAATGTTCAAAATGAATAAATAAAGCGCAGGAACCCCCCCTGCTTCAGGAGGAGTCTCATTCACTCACCATGAAGCTTGGCCAATTCCTTTTCTGACAGTACTCGAGTCAGCAGGCAGAGCAAGAAGATCATTCAAAGCTAATCAGTAAAGTGTAAACCTATTATGAAAGCACATTTACCCCTCGCCGCCTCCTCCCTCCCGAAAACCAATCCCCAAATCTGTGGGAATAACACATAGCCTCCATAAAAGTTGCTATTACTTAGATCCCCTGTTATTAGGTCAGCGATGCCACTGATGAAATGCTCCCCAGAGCTCCGAGCGGTGGCGGATAAATCCTCCAAGAAATTCATGGAGTAATTTGTTACAGCTCGAGGGCATGAGGCACATCACAGCAGAGCCCGTGCATGAGGCTCTCCCCTGTGATTCTGGAGGCCATCTCTGGTAATAAAAACCTCATCTTGATTTCTCATCCTTTGTATTGATTTCTGTCAGAAAAGACTTGTCTTGGACAAAGATACCGCTGTATTTCTCTGGATAACAAAGAGATCCTTCTCCCCTCTTCTGCCCACCCCTTTTTGACATTCTTTTTAGGGATGACTCTAAGAAGACTCATTTTTTGGGAACTGGTTTATTCACAGTGGGTAAGGAGTTGAGAAGATGATGACTGGCTTTGCATGTTCAGTGCAAAACCCTAAATGTGAAATTACAGAAAAATGGGTTTGGTTTGGAACAGTACAGGAAGTTGAAGCTAAACCCCCAGCTCTGCTCTATCTTAATACGAAACTCTGTTATTAATTGAATGGATGGAATGTGTGGGAATCAAGTGATTACCATCCAGACTCAGATGTATATAATCACAGCAATTGCTAATTTTGGATCATTTGTACTCCTGCTCTATGAACTCTCTTGGAAAAAAAGAAATAAAAGAAAGGCAGGTGTGTAGGTAAACTGCAGGAAGCTGCTTCAAAAAGCTTTCAAAAACAATTATCTTTCTTTTCTAGTCTGGCTGGACAAGGCCACATGGAAATCTGGAAGGCTTTATGTGAATAATTTGCAAGCCAAGGAAGAGCAGCTCCACAGAAGCCAACCCAGGTAAACAAAAAGATGGATGGTAAGGCTGAAAAATGCAATGTTATATCAAAATTACTTTATCTTCTCTGCAGTAGGATTGATATAAGCAACTGGAACAATTTCATTTAGTCTCCTCCTTTGGGTTTTGCTTTCCTTGGCTTTTTTATAACCTCTCTTCGTAAGAAGGCGGTTTGGGTCTTGAAATGACTGAAGCTGTTCCCTTGTGCAATGAAAGCGATAAATATTTATAGCAGTTCTTACAAGTTGAGAAATTTAATACCTGCTCATTGCTTTTGTAATCTAAGAGTAACTCTGCTGAAAGACAATACCTGCTAATTGTATTTTCTATCACAATCTTTTCAGAGTGAAGGATAAAATATGGACACTTGGGCTTAATTTCTACTACACACAGCAAAATGTGTTCAAAAGAATCTTTGTTCCCCTTTATCTGTTTATTTAATAGACTGTGGAAAATGGTAAACTCTGTCACAAGTTCTAGCTGAAGAAAAATTTATAAGCTACGTTTAGCTGTTGATCTCGCAGACTGGCTTAGGGGAGAGCCAAAATATATCCTGGCAGGTAATAATTAACGCAAACCTTGACACTTCAGGCCTGGCCCTGTGTTGAGCAGGACACAGCTCCCAGTTCTGCAGCATCTCTGGCAGGAAAGCCTGGCTCTGCAGGACACACACTCCCCTTGTGGAGAAACTTGCTGATTTTTTTTTTTTGGTTGTTGTTGTTTTTAAACCTATTTTGGATGCCAGTGAATGTGTCTGTGGGGAGAGTGATTTTGGCCACTTAGACAGAGGCCTGCTGTGCAGAGCAGGACTGCAGGCAGTTCGCTCTGATTCCATTTGGCTCCGTAAATCACCGCCTCACTCAGCCAGATTCCAGTGAACTCCAGCACTGGGCGATGTCCAGCCTGAGCTGAAGCTGATGGCAGCTCTCCCACTGCCTTCACTGGGGGCAGAATTTCATCTGCCACGCTGCTAAATCACCAGAAGAGCTTTTATCAATGAGAGCTGTCTGGTCTTGGCTGAACCGTGCACTACCGATTTTTAGGGATCGTGACAGACAGTTCATTTGAAAGAAGAGAGTAACAGGGAGTATGATGGGGCTTGGAGCAACCTGGCCTGGTGGAAACTGTCTCTGGCCTGGTGGAAACTGTCCCTGGACTATGGAAACTGCCCCTGCCCATGGCAGGAGGTGAAATGAGATGAGCTTTAAGGTCCCTTCCAGCCTGAACCATTCTGGGTTTCTCTGATCAAATGCTGACTGCAGAGAGTGTGTCACTGTCCCTCTGCCACCAGCAATGACCCCGCTCTCAGGCAGACCCCCAACTGCACATCTTCAGCCAAAGAGCAGTTTTAAGCCTAGTCAGACCATTTTGATAGGAAGTGGTTAATTTTTTAAATACGATGTTGTTTCAGATGGGTGGGTTATTGTACAAGGTTGGAAGGGAGCTGTTCTCTCACCCTGTCCTGTCTCACATGCAGCAGAACAAGCCTGACTCAAGGCTCATCTCTAAGCACCCTGTGTGTGGGTGTATCTCAGTCCCATCTAATCTCACCCCTTGCTCAGGATTATCCATAAAGGATATCCATAAAGGATCCATCCAGGATCAATGAATGTGGTGCTTATATTCCAACATCCGCTTCAATCTTTGCTGGTTTTCAAATCTAGGTGAGATTCAAGGCCACTGAACCTGTTTAGGCAGACCAGAAAAGGGCAGCTAAGGAACCCTAATAGCTTGTTTAATGGGGTGTTCATATGCTGGGCTACTGATGGTGTGCCTCTAGCCTTGAGTCTCACCTAAAGTCGAGATATAAATGTAGCAAGGAAGTCCCATTCCGCTTGTAAGGGCTGCAAAAAGGAAGCTCAGCATTTTACATTCCACCTGAGACAGGTACATGAGACTGAGGGCTCTCCTGCACTAGGCAGCAGGAGTTCTGATGAACTGCCCTCTCAGCCATCCCTCTCCACCTCCCTCCACTGAACCATGGCTTCAGCTTCCTCGAATGATCCTTTGGATGGGTTAGGCTGCTGGTTGGCTCTGCTGTTAAGTGTCTCTGTGGAACAGATTTCACTTTTAATAGTGTCTCATAATGTCTTTAAAGCGGTTTATGGCTCAGCCTGGTTCTCTGGGAGGTTGCCTGTTCCCTGCTAATCTGCTACAGAAACATTGCCATTGGTTCCTGCAGTATTTCAGGGAGTTCTCCCCCAGCTCCACAGCCAAGTTAATTGGACACGATTGACCTATGGTGGAGAATGACTATTAGGTGAGGAATATTAAACAAAGGGAATAAGATCTTTCTGTACCTCAGAACATGCTGGGAGCTGTGGGGAATGGCAGGAAATGGCAGCTCAAGGAGTGTGCAGAGCAGGCCCTGGGAGAGGGTTGATTTAGGGAATGGGAAAGTGCTTTGCAATAACTGAGGTTTGTAAAACCAGCAGCTCTTTCTAAAGGAGAGTAAAAATACACCGGAGTCTTGAGAGTCTGTAAGAGGCAAAAGTGCAAGAAAGAAGAGAAATAGGTTGTGGCAGACCTGTGAGAGTGCTATTTTTGACCATTCTTTCTTTTTTAACAAACACTTCGCTGTAGCGCAGCTGCCCAAACCTGATGGAAGGAGTCAAGGAATAAACAGAGCGGGATTTCATCAGGATGCATTTGTGTTTCCAACTGGAAACTGCACGCTGAAGGCAAGGCCAGTACCCTGAGCAAACACTGAATGATTAATGGACATGACACTGGTCCACAAGACAAATATGAGCCCTGTAACATCACTGAGCAGCTCGAGACACAAAAACAGTTTGCAGAGCAGCTTTGTGCAGAGCAAAATGAAACCTTGCAGCTAAATCCTGGAAGTTTTTGGGTGCCGCTTCCCAATTTACTTTTACACACTAATCCTCTGGATGGTGTAAATCCCAGAAAATGATAAACCCAGCCTATATTCCTTAAGACAAGGGTTTCCAGTGTCAGAACTGCCAGTCTCGAAACTTCTTTGGCTGAAGTAAACTTCCTGAGAGAACTAGAGGTGTCAGCACTCGGTTTAAAACTGTGTAAGTACGTGCTTAACTCTACTGAGACGTGAAGTTTCCCTGAGATCAGCAGCACTGCTCCAGTCAAGTTACACTGGAGGAGTGGCTCCAAGGTCAGGCCTCAAGTACAAAGGTGCTTCAGATTGGTGTGGGCTGCTGGATAATACCAGGAGCAGGCACCTGGATGGCAGTCCCAGTGACGTGATGTGATTTGCTATGGCAAATAATGGTACTTCCACCTTGTCTCTCTTAAACCTCATGTATTCAGACAGGGAGAAAAGTTACTGTTCCTGAGGTTTAGAGTGTGCTGCTTATGATTCCAAAGACTGAGCCCAAGGTAATGTGCAAAGTGAAGGTGTCCCCCTTGAATGTTTGTGGATCTGATCCCACTGACAGTGACTGACAGGAGTGATGCCTGGTCTGTGCCCCAGCCAGGAATCCTCCAGCTCAGGATTTGGGATTGCAGCTGGTGCAGAACTAACTCCTCACCTGAGACTGGCATCACTGCCTTAAAGATGGATTTTGCCATTTGTAGGAACTCAAAACCAGGCTCTTTGGGGCAAATGGACTTTTTAAGGTGATGCCTTAGGATTTTAGCTTTTATATTTTTACATATTTGTAATCCTGCAATTATTTCGTGTATAACTCTTAGCTCCATCTAGAGTGTTAGCTACTGCTTTTCCCATTTTGGTCAGACACAGCAATTCCTCTCCAGGCCTGAGAATCAAGGACACCTCACTGTCTCAGGGAAATGGAAACAGAAGTGAGTCAGGGGGGAGCAAACTGAGAGAATGGGACTGCACTGCCTGAAGCTGGAATTGCACAATTAACCTCAGATAGGCAAATGGACAGAACTTCTATCTGTCCTAAAAACGTGTGGCTGTGTCCAGCCTGGGTGCAGTCTCTGCGAGACTCCTGCACTGCCCAAGGTGCACCCTGTGAAGGCCTTTCCATAAATCCCTGCCCTTTATCCTTTCTTTCTGCCCAGCCTCTGCTCCAGGGCAGCCTCTCCAAGGCACCAAAGGGGGTAAGCGTTTCTCTCTGCTCACCGGCACTCGATGAAGCACTGGCTGATCTGCTCCTGGAGGGTTTCCTTGATGTGAGGGCCCTCTGTTTTTCTCAGCTCTTGCCTGAAGGATAGCTCCTCTCTTTCCCGGACTTCACCTTGCAGGATATTTTCTCTCCCAGCACCTATCTGCAAATTGCTCATTGCCTCCAAGTGAGGAGGCAGGCTCTGAAAACAAGGGGAGAAAATAAAAGGTATGAATGAAAAGAAAGTTAATGTTTACTGGAATGCCAGGTTGACAGTGAATCTGAGCTTAAGCCTTAATTTACTTGCAGGAAGCCAGGGAAAAAAGAGCCCTGTGCTCATAAAAAGTGCCTGGATGCACACAATGGTCTATTGTTGGTATTTCAGCATTAATTAACAACATTGCAATGTACAAAAACAACCTTTGCAGCATGGGATCCCGGGATCTCAATGAGACAGGTGAGAAAGCTGCTGTTCTGCAAATGCCAGCTTTATCCATGTCAGAAGGGTGCCAGAGAATTTTTTAATTGAATTTTCAAATGTCTGGACTCCCCATTGGCGCTTTTTAATCAGCCAGTATTGTTTTTAATTTGTGCACTGAAATTTTTATATGCACTGCTTGGTCAGTGGTTTCCTGGTATTTTGTTGCAGCTGGTCAGACTCCTTTAGGAAATCAACTTCCCTTGAGGAACAACAACAACAACAAAGGAATAAACAACCCCCCCAAACACTGTAATAAAAATCACAGCTCCCCAAGTTTCCCATGATTTGATAAGCTTGGCAAGAAGGGCTTCTCAGCCAGCTTCAAGTCTTAGAATAATTTCTGCTCAGTGATTGATTTTACACATGTAGTGTGAGGGAGAAAAATGAAAGTCTTTCTGGTATTCAAATACAGAAGCATGAAAAAACCCATCTGTGTGGGTGGGCTGAAACTTTGCATTTTTCAGCTTGCAAGCATTGATAAAGTTAAGATGTTCCCAATGTTTTATGAGCTATTGCTACCTTGTAAGTGTAGAGAAAAATCTATTTTAAAAATTAACTTGTCAACTAGCTTTGTGGTTTTAGGTTTTGGGTTTTTTTAAATTCTAGAACAAATTGGTTTTTTCACATACTTGGGAATTATTAATCATATTGTCTGATGGTGCATGGCAAATTTAAGAAGAGAAAAGAGGAGAAAATATGACAATTTGGTTTCGAAGTATGATTTTACTACTTTCCATAGTTAGTGACTGACATATAGGTGGCAGCAGACGTGAACAAAAGCTGCTGGTTTGCATGAAGAAAAATCGATGTAATTTTGCTCTGGCCTTTCAACTTCAGAGAATGTAGAAATTGTCCTGAACTGGCACATCTCAGACTAATTCAGTAATGCATTCTTCTTGCTCTGGTGATGCATTTTCTGGTGTGCTCCAAGTCCCAATTCCAGAGGCCTCCCGTGAAGACAAAAAGCTCTGTCAAAGCATTGGCCAGCTCATATTTAAGATCTGTTATTCCCTGTTTTTCCGTGCTCCCACCAGGTTTCAAAAATCACTAACAAGTGCCAAGCAAATTTGGTTTCTGCGAGCACCCAGAGGGATCCCACCGTGTCCAAAGCAAGCACAGAGGCCCCGTTCAGGAAAGCAATTTACTGCCTCCCCTGCATCTGGGATGTGTGACTCGCACTGTGCTACAGGAATCGGTCAAGGCCACCAGGGAGAAAATATTCAGGAGGAAATAAGAGCAGCAGTGTGGTTTTGAAAGGTGGCTGCACATGTTCCCTTCCTGAATATGTGACCCCAAGTGCTGCCTTTTACCCTGAGATGTTACCTTTGCTCAATTCCCAGTTTCCAGGGAAGTCGAGTGTTTCCAATCTTCCCCCGCACCAGCACCTATTTATAAGTACAACACGGCTACTATTAACAGTGTTTATTTGTGTTTCACCATTGTCTGCCTTGCTGATGTTAAACGAAGCCCAGGACAGCCAGATGTGATGCTGCTCTCTCTGGGGCTCGTTTGGAAACCAGAGGAGCCCCCAAAAGGCTTGTTTTCCAGACTGACACCCAGAAACAACTCCTCTGTCTCCCTGCAGCAATCCTCAGGGGACTGCTTTCCTGAGAAATTCCCATCAGATGGGCATGAGGATACCTGCAGCTTTAGGGAGGCTGATCTGTGCTTGATGGGAGAGAGACAGCACAACCTGAAAATTTAAAGGTGAAATGTCACCAGGTGAGCAATTTATTGGGGCTGGGAAGGGTCAGCTCCCACTCCACCTGAACTGCTGGATGCATGATCCCTTCCTTCTGCTCAGTCTCTGGCACTCACCTGACCCTGCAGTGAACCAGTTCAGCTCCCTAAAAGGTGGAAAGTAATCCCTTTTGTCTTCTCCTCTCCTCCCACCTCCTCAAGTTACTCATTTCCCACTGTAACAAGGTGGATCAGCCAGCCAAGGAGCAGCTGAGGGCCAGTGCCACAGCAAGGGAAGCCGTGGACAGTGGGACCAGACCAACGTGGGGAGCAGCAGGGCTCCCCCCTGCCATCCCAGAACCTCTGCAGCTCCTCTGAGCTGCTCCCCACTGCATTTTGAGGGAGCCTTGGATGACCAGCTTGTCCCGCTGTGAATTTATTCAGCCTCCCTTCCACCAGTCCCAAAGCCAGACGAGGTAAGAGCCATTGGAACTGGCGAGAAGGTGCCAGTGTAAGATCAGCAGTAGGAAATTCTTATCTCAAAAAGTGAATTGCTACAGCCCATATGTACACTTGAGCCCAGAGCCATGAGGCTGCTGTGGACACAGTCCAGGTAGCTCTGAGCCAGCTGGCTCAGATGCTGATAACAAGGCCACGGGATATGTTGTGGTTGGCAAAACCCAGCCGGGCCCTGAGTAAATACTTGTGCAGCTCTCTGTCTGAGCACCATTCAGTTATCAATACATCTGCTGATAGGAGTTTATAAGCTGTACTCAGCACTAAGGCTGAAGTACAGACATAAACCTGTAGAACAGCTTCTGAAAAGAAGCTCTGTTCTATTTGCCCTTTGCAATTTTTTTTAAATTTTCTTTTCCAGAGTCTGTTTTACTACAAGAAAACAGAAGAAATGAGAATTACTTCTAGAACAAGACTCCAGCCATTCACCGTCAATACTTCCCTAAAGAAAGGCATGAAAGAGAACAGGGCAAGTTGACAAGGCTGTATTCTCCTTTACCCCCCAGTCCTCCTGATTTCTTGTTTGGCACGGGGAGCACGAAATGAAGAGCACATGATAGAAATATAGAGAGAAATGAAGGCTGTGATAAATGAGGCCTGAAGGACTCGGGGCTGGCTGATGTGGAACATGCACAGCGTGCCCTGTTGATGAGGGAAGAGCAGAAGGCCAACACGTGTCAGGAATGAAAGGCTGGCTCCTGATCTGGGAGAGGAGGAGGAGCAGGAGGAGAAAAGCACTGACTGGCAGCGAGGACATCACGCCGTGGTCATTTGATTTTTAAATAAAACGGCACAGGTGAATGTACAGCTGGCTTGACTTTCCGTTCTGAAATCAACGCAGTTATGTCAACAAAAAATGAACGGACTTGAGCAAAACAAGGATGAGGAGACATCAAAAGAATTTAAATGTATGGGGATTGTCTTAAAAACTGCTTCCTTGGACTGTAAGAACCGATCCATGTGTGTGGATGCTCAAGGAACTGACTTAATTGGTAAAGTAGGGAGTTTAGTTTAGTTGAGGTGTTGGGACAGAGGTTGGACTCGATGATCTTGAAGGTCTCTTCCAACTTGGAAGAAGAAGAAGGAATAAGAAGATGAACTAGACAAAACTAAGTGTGGGAGGGAATTTCGCAACATAACCTAAAAATAGACACTGGAGCAGTGGGAGCTGCTGAAGAGATGTAACAAGATGTCCAGAGGAAGGAACTGTGCCATTGTTTTAGCTGTCAGTTCTCTACCAAATGTCAAGCATTTTCATAGAAAATGCTTTTCTTCTGTCGAGTAAAAGACGAACTGAGGAAAGAACGCAGAGTCCTCAAGCACCTAATGATGATATGAAATGCCTTAGACGATTAAAACACTTGGAAAAAAGAAAACAAGCTATGAATAGCATAGGTGACACCTTCCTGCTTTGCAGCTGAAGAAAGCCACTCTGTTAAACTTGTTTTATTTTGTCCACAGTGTTCTTGACCTAATCACAGAAGTATGTGTCACCCTAAACCTCACCAGCTCCGGAGTTTAACACATTCCTAACCCTGTCTCAGGAATGAGGAGCCAACTGCACGACCTGGGGCCTTGTGTTCATCTCCAGGTGCTCTTGAGCCTTCAAAGGGAGGCAGAATCTCTCCACCAGCCCTGCTGGAGGTTCTGTTCTCTTGTCAACGAGCAGAACTCAGAAGAAAATAGGTCTGAAAAAGCTTTGGCCACCTGAAGGTGCAAGAGTGTGCTTTCATAGCCCTCTAATGTGCATGTAAGGAAGACAAAAGCCAATTTATTTCTAACATCCCTTCTCTCAGCGCCTCTAATGTTCCTGCTCCTGAATCAAAGGGAGGCATTCTCCAGGAAGATGCTAATAAATAGCTTTTCCTTGGGGGAAGAAGCATTTTCCCGTCTTCAAGAAATTTCTCTGGCCATGTGAAATTCAAATTTGTTAACTTGCCCTACGAACAGCAACTCATTTAGAAACAAATTACAAATATTAGATGGAGACAGTGAACTTGATAATGCAATGCTGCCACATCAGTTGTAGAATAATGCATCTTAATGAAGGCTTCCCATGTGAATAAACCATTATATTTACAAGCTTTTCACAGTTAATGACCCAGAACTGGATAACGAAACTCACATTTTTAGTGTGGTCCTCTGTCAGCAAAAGTATACATATTAATAATTGATGTTGCTGTAAAAATAGGACATAATATGAAGATTCCTGAGTTTGTGGGAAAATAGGACTACATGGTCCATTAACTTAAAAGGCTTATCTAATGTTTGATGGGCTTTGTCTTTAAAATCCGTGTTTAAATTAATAAGGCAAAATGGACATTTGTCTAAAAGAGAATTTTATTCCAACTCATCAGTCACGAGTGTGCTGATGAGATTCTTCCGTTCCTTACTCGTTCTCCAAAAGAATTTGGGTTTTAGGAAAGGGGAAGATGCACCAGTAGAAGGGAGAAGCCATTTCCTACACCTCCCAGGTAAGTCAATGGGATGAAGGACCAGGAGGTTGATAAGGGGCCTGGAGCACCTCTCATATGGATAGAGGGTGAGGGAGTTGGGGATGTTCAGCCTGGAGAAGAGAGGTTTGTGTGGAAACCTCAGAGCCCCTTCCAGTATCTGAAGGGGCTCCAAGGAAGCTGGAGAGGGCCTGGAGTGACAGGACAAGGGGGAATGGCTTCAAACTGAAAGAAGAGAAATTTAGCTTCGATATTGGGAAGGAATTCTTCCCTGTGAGGGTGAGGAGGCCCTGGAACAGGGTGCCCAGAGAAGCTGTGGCTGCCCCTGGATCCCTGGAAGTGTCCAAGGCCAGGTTGGACAGGGCTTGGATCAACCTGGGATAGTGGAAGGTGTCCCTGCCCGTGGCAGGGGGTGGCACTGAATAATCTTCCAAACCAGGCATTTCATGATTCCATGACCCTTGCTGGCTGCAGCTGCAGCCAGGACTTGGGAGATCACAGCCAAAAGGTGGCACAGATCCTCCAGTTTCAACAATTTCCCTCAGCGAGACATTTGGAGACCCTCTCCCTCCTGGTGCCACTCCAGCAGCAGACGCTGCTCTGGAATTTGGTCTGAAATCAGGTTCTTGTCTGCTCCAACCTCTGAGCCACCCGAAACATTTTGCTGAGCCCACACGGGAAGAGAAGCCACCCCAGCGGGCACGGGAGACAGCCCTGTGTCCCTGCCAGCTGCTGCAGCTCACTCCGGGGCACTCGTCAAAGCAGAAAAGCACCGAGCCAAAGGATGGCTGCACAGAAGCTCGGCTGACATCTCAGAGAGAGAGGCAAGGAGATTTCCATTCTAAACGACGGGCATGTTCACATTCATTAAACATGAATGGCTGCCTCTGGATCCCTGGCAGTGTCCAAGGCCAGGCTGGACGGGGCTTGGATCAACCTGGGCTAGTGGAAAGTGTCCCTGCCCACGGCAGGGGGTGGAATGGGATGAAATTAATGCCCCTTTCAACCCTCTGTGATTCCACAAAACTCTGTCCATTTTCCCCTCAAACTCTGCGCTAGGATTGCGCGGATCCCTCTCCTGGCTGGAAAGCCCTTAGTGCTGAGTCAGCTCCCCAGCAGAGCCTTTATTGTTCATCATAAAGCACTTGGAGGTGTGCAGGCTGGCTGAGCACACTCAGGGCTGCTCTTCCTCACGCAGGAGGAGGAGGAGGAGGAGGCCCTGCTGTGGAACTAACTGCTCCTCGATTGTTCCTTTACAGCTGCGCTTACGAGGGAGAGAGGCTTCGTGGCAGTGAAATAAATACATTTCATTTCACTCCACGTCGCAAGGCCAACGTTCCTATTATGCCTGAGAGGTAGATTTACTGCAGCTTTTATTACTGGGTACTTAATTTAGGACAGCTTCTTGTCGTAGGCCTGGAACAGCAGAGCTGAAGCACATGCTCTGTGGTTTTATGGGGCTTCAGGAAATGTTCTGCCACGGCCAGGATTGCCCGTAATTGTACGATTTCAAAAGGTGCACCAGTTGTGTAGCAATTTTTCAGTACATTTACAGTTTGCTTCTCTGGGGGAGAAGCTTTGTTTCCAAATATTTTTAAAGAAAGTAGTTGTAATAGTCACTTATTTTCACAGGTAGTGAAAGTTGAAATTATTTTTTTAATACATCTGGATTACAGAGGCATGTAGACGAAAATAATTTACTATCAGAGCATCTGGGGTCCTGTTCCTTATTCTTCAGGTGGATGGTGTCCCTGCCCATGGCAAGGGGTGGAATGAGATCATCTTTAAGGTCCCTCCCATCCCAAATCATTCTGTGATTCTGTGATACAATTCTGCCGGATTTTAAACTGTGATCCAAACTGCATTTAAAAGTTTGCTGTAGGACTGAGCTATGCTCTTGCTTTATTTCCTCAATATAATTTGTCTGGCTGAGGGAAGAATAGATTTTCGAGAGGTCTCTTGTCTCGTGAATCATAAAATCACGGAATGGTTTGGGTTGGAAGCGCCTTAAAGCCCATCCAGTTCCAACCCCCCAGATGAAAATTGTGTTAATAGAGGTTCCACGGTACACAAATGGTGATAGCCACATCAATTATATGGCTGGATTCCTAAATTAGGCACCAAAAAAAAAGGAACAAGTAAGCAAAATATATTGCATTCATTAAAGCTTCCTTACTCTCTGACTCACTCCAATGGCTTTGCCAATTAAAGTAATTGTCATATGCGTTCAAACAAAGCATTTGTAGTAGGAGGCCTTGTTAAAAAAATTCTGAAAATGGTTGGTTTAGAGATTTATATAACATATATTTAGAAATATATTTACGTGTAACACCTTTTATGAAGATAAAGAAAATTTGAAGTGGACAAAAGGTTTACATTCAGGGCCAGATGAGTTTATATAATTTTGGTTATGTTTATTTCTGGTATGATACCTGGGCACGCTGTTAAACTTGTACTAAACATGGCAAGCATGTTTTGGGCTCTGAGAGGCAGTGATTTCATTGTTAGTATGACTGCAGCCAATGAAAGCCAAATTATTTAGCATGCTTCTTTCTTCCCAGAATCTTTCGGGTTTCAAAAATAAGCAGGCTTAAAATTTCTATTGAAAACAGGACAGATTAGTTATCACTGCTGAGATGTGAAATAACAGATAACTTTGTGCTGACGTCCAGGCAAGCAAAAGTCATTTAATCTTAATCTTGGCAAAACCAGGCCTGATCTGCACCACCGCTGTAGCTGCCCACTTTTAAGAGCTGATGAAATATTTTAAATTTCACTTGATGGAGTTTTTAGTTTGTTAAGCCCTGTATAATATTTATTTAGCCATAGTCTATAATGTTTACACAGAAAGCTATTCTGGGAAATGCTGATTTTATTTTTTTTTTTCTGACTGGATGAAATGAATTATATTTATCAGGAATTCAAAGAAGGAGGAATGTTTGGCAGACTGTTTTCTTGGATATAAATAAAGCGTTAACCAAGACAACATGCCTAAATTAGGGTATGTTTAAAAGAGGTAAGAAGGAGAGAACAGCTTTTTATTTAACACCACACAGATCCTTTCATGTGAAAAGGAATCATGGAATGGTTTGGGGTGAAAGGGAACTTAAAGCTCATCTTGTTTCATCCTCCACCAGGGCAGGGACAGCTTCCACTATCCCAGGGTGCTCCAAGCCCCATCCAAGCTGGCCTTGGATATAGAGGAAGGAAGGATGATGGAAATACTGTGTAAGAAAATGGTAGAACAGCAGCTACGGCACCACTAACTCTTCGGGAAGGGCTGGACTTCCAGGATAGAGCTGTGTAAGTGTAAATCCACAGCTGGACCTGGGAGACCCTGAACTGGGGTTTGGCTTGCCTTGCAGTATCTTGGAAGTCTGATATTCTGGGAAATGTGTTTTTCTGAGGATCTTTAGGAGAAGCTGAATCTGGTGTGGTGATGTGTGGTGAGGAAAACCTGATGCTTCAGTGGGAAACCACAATGGCTCCATATGGCTCACGCGTCCTGCTGAACTGTATCCATTTGAGAAAAAGCACGTAAAGAACAAGGAGAACTTCTTAAGCTATGGAATGTTTGCTTTTCTGAAGGGATGGGTTTCTGGATGTGCTGCTGGGATTGCAGTTTTTTTGGTGAAAATGGAAGGAGCGGCTGTTCTGAGTCAGCTCAGCCAAGGGAGAAGAGGCTTGGGGAAAAATGTATCAGAGCACTGCAGGTGGAGAGAGGGATTTGTCTTTCTGTGTTCTTTTTTCCTGGAGTCCTCTAATTCCTGCTCAGCAGGTTTAGGGAAGGTGGTTTGATTTACTTTGGGTGGTGCAGAAACAACACAATTCTCAGGAGGTTCAATAACAACTTTTCCTTGCCAGCTTTGGGACATTCTGACAAAATAAGGCACTTGGCAAACTTCTCCAGACACAACAGAGGACGCATTGACTGGAATTTTTTGGTCTGGCTTCCAGAATATTTTGAGAAGAAGAAGGCAGAACTGGACACAGCACTCGGTGCAGCCTCACCAGTGCCCAGCACAGGGGGGGAAGCATCACCTCCCTGCTCCTGCTGGCCACACTGCTCCTGTGACAGGCCAGGTGCCCTTGGCCACCTGGGCACAC
>VWPU01010178.1:0-43523 GCA_013398955.1 Callaeas wilsoni
CAATTTATGTTGCCTTCAGGTACAGGTGGAACAATCACTTAATGTAATCAGGTTATGTCTTCACCGTGAAGATCTAAATCAGTTTACGTCTTCACCAGACCTTGCACTGACAGCTGCTGCAAGCAGGTGAGGAGGTCTCACTCTCGTAGGTGTCATGTTCCACTTGAACCTCCACTATTCTTAGTTGTCAGTCCCCAAATTTCCAGCCACCTCCCATTTTTGACCTCACCCCTTTGCTTGGACGTTCCAGGGTTGCCCACCACCAAGCCAGGCACGGCACCACTCTGCAGACTGTGCTGGTTGTAGTAATCAGAGGAAACTTTAGTGATTTCAATCTGGCATATGGTTCTGTGTTTAATGCTGTTTAATGAAAGCTGCTTTACTCATGTGCATGTGTACACACACAATTTATGCCATATTTTTCCAATTACTTCCCTACAGCTGCTCACTCTCAAGTGGAGCTCTGGGCCTGGGTGATGGTAGCTCGAGGCACACCGGCTCCCCGCACGCACTTGTGACGTGCTGAAATCTGTTATCGACAGGGCTCCTTGGAGATCATTCTCTTTTGCAAGAGGCCTGGCTGCTTAGATAACGAGGAAGCGCCATGTAGTGCCGGAGAGAAACCCGCAATCTTTGCCTCGCTGGGCGCGGTGTGACTGCCCCTGCACGTGCAGGGCTCTGCCCCGGGGTCCGTGGGCGCTCAGCAGGCACAGCTGGCAGTGCACGCCAAGCCCCGGATGCACCTCACAAAGTCATCCTTCCCAAGCTCCATCCCCACAAAATGCACGGACGTGAGATGTTGCAGCCTTCCACACCCCCCAATTCCCCAAAGCAGTGCCCCGTGCCAGGCTCAGGTTAGCTTACCACCCCGATTTTCCATGCTGCTGGAGCTCCAGGAACGCCATTCTGAAGGTCAAAGCGAGCTGCTCAGCCCATGCCATGTTTGTCTGCAAGGAAATGGGATGTTTATGTTTATTCCAATTGATCCTGATGGATGACACTTTTGTTCCTTTTAGCAGCTGCTTGGCCCATTTAATACCACAAAAGGAGATTAAGATCCAAAGTATGTACGGCTGTGTTATGAGTAACAGCCCCTTAATAGCAGTAACAATGAATAACAATTGCAAGTTTGGCTTTTAGCTATTATTATTGTCTAAAGTTAGTTTGTTTTTCATGTAAATAAATACATATCTATATCTATTAAATGAATATACCTAAGGGCAACGTGATGTATTTCCAGATAAACCCTCCAACTGTTCTAGATTTCTCAACCGAATCATTCTGCAAAGCAATGTCTAGGAAGCAGTATAGAGTGTCTTGTGAACCCATAGGTAGTGCCAACCTCAAGAATTCCCCCCTGGAGCCGTGCAGAAGGGCTGCAGCCAAACTGACCACGCAGAGATCCATCAGTCACAAGCAAATTTGCTCACAGGAAAGCTAAACACACTTTTCCAGAAGGAATGCCACTATGTGCTGCCAGCCTGCCTTGGGTACATGGAATTCCCTCGTGGGATGCTGGCAAGAACAATGCTCCAAGGAAGAGCAAATCTTTCACCAGCAGCAGCAATGACCCTTCTCCCTGCTGGAACTGCTGTATGGACAACACATTATTCCTGCCCCTGCTCACCTCCAGCACCTGAGCCAGGGTCTGCCTTGGGAAAGGAACCTGGGCCAAGGTTCACCTCATCCAGCACAGTGTGGCTGGCTTGGAGATCTGCAGCCCGGAATGGTCTGTTTGTTTGTGCCTGTGCAAATCCATTCTGTGCTCGGGATTCCTGTGACTTCCCAGGACAGGCGTGTGCGTGGGAAGTGCCACGTCCGGCCAGGCAGTTACTGACTGTTTGGGGTCAGAGGGGAGGCAGCTTTCAGACAGAAATCTCCCTTGATTTCTGCATAAAAATAAACTACTGCTGACAAGACAGCTATAGTAGTCAGGACCCTTTCATTACTGACTACACAATGTAGAAATCCAACCTGGCCTTGGACATTTCCAGGGATCCAGGGGCAGCCGCAGCTTCTCTGGGCACCCTGTGCCAGGCCCTCACCTCCCTCACAGGGAGACTATAAAAACTTTTCTGTTGCAAGGATGCCTCAGGTCAGTGTGAGGTCTGTAGGAATCCAGGGAATCCTACCTGGGACACACCCAGCAAGGTTCTGGAAGGAATAAGACTGCAAAGCATTAGTGAGCATCAGGAGCTCGATGGAAACAGGACTGCAGCAAGGACAGCGAGACATGGTGCTTTGAGAAGCATCAGGCACGAGGACTGAGTCACTGCATGAGATAAACATCCCCATCTGATGTTGTTTCCTCCTCATATGCTACTGCATCCAGCAAAAACATACTGAAAACAAACAGCAGTTTCTTCACTGCAGTTAGTTGCTTTGCTTGGGTCTATTTAATTCCCTGTTCAGTTTTAAGCACTGGGCAAACAAACTCAAGACTTAATATTACCCTTGTTTAAACAGCAAATCTTATTTAAGAAGTGTTTGTACAATGCACTCAGGCACAGGGTGGGATTGTTGGGGTGCCCTGTGCGGGGCCAGGAGTTGGACTCAATGGTCCTTGTGGGTCCCTTCCAGCTCAGGATATTCCATGATTCCGTGGTTCTTCTGTTACTCAAATCACATTTGTGTCATTGCTCAGAAGATGGAGAATCACAACCTTCTTGCTGATGTAGTTATCCCCCTCTGCACACAGCTCAGACGGAAAGCCATGACTCTGAAGGTCACGCATCACTTTCTCTTTTGACCTTTGTGGCTGGTGCTGGAAGTTGGTGGCCCAAAGAGCCATCAGCAACTTCCTGAAGCAGTCCTGGATCAGGGTGGGTTGTTGCTGGAGATTTAGAAAAGCATTAGAAAGAATCACGGATTAAATGTGCAAACAGTCAGTTTAAGATGGTTTTCAAATGTCTCCATGATAGACAAGCTGCGATGGAAGCGTCTGGCAGGGAAACAGCATCTTGGAGAAACTGAGGTGTGTGACTGGGGAAAAAGAAAGGTTCCCTTTGTCTCAAGAGCAGAAAAGTCACCGAATGTGATGAAGGTTTAATCCCTGCAGATGGTCTTTAGCCACAGCATCTTTATTCACTCCTCACCAGCATCTGTCGAAGAGTTGTCATCACTGCTGATGCCGAAAGCCAGGCAGGGAACAATTTGTGTAAACCCAGCTCAAGATAACAAGCTGGTTCATGGTGATACTCCCTGTCAGCAGCAGGCTACGCTCAGCCTGACAGTTCCCTTTCAGGGCGGGGGAGCTCTTATCCACTTCGACAGGGCCCCACGGGTGGAATGTGGGGAACAAAAGCCCCACACAAAGGGAGCACTTTGGGGCTGGAGCGTGTCTGGCTTCCCCAGGCTTCCGAGAGGCCACACAGTGACGGGTGGATGACGAGGCTCTAATTAATATTTCATTCTCAGAGAGTTATCCCTTTGGGGGAAGTTAAAGGTTTGCACATTTTGAGGCAAAGTACCGAGGCTGGTGATCTCGAATTAAGAAAGTATGCTGAAAGGAGCTGCTGCAGTCTTTAACCCCGGGCAAGGGACACATAAACCTTACAGCATTAGTGCACATTTTCAATTGTATAACTTGTTCTAGGTCCTATTTTAAGGTCTGCTCCAATAAATTCACACATAAGTGCTGCTAGAAAACCTACACCCATTTTTCCCTTTCTGTCTCCTCTGGATTCAGGTATCTGATATTCCAAATTGTATGGAAGGTTTGTTTTCCAAACCAACCAAATATGTTTTATGGCAGCAATCAAATAAAGTGGCTGTGGGCTGGAACTGCTGAGTTCTGCAAAGAAGTGGAAAAGAATGACCAGTGGAGGAGAGTTTCTACTGGCAGCAAGTGCAAGGAGTCTGGATACAGCAGGGTGGTGTCGTCCAGCCTGCAGGGAGAAGGGCAGGGGGCACACGGTGCAGGGGTGTCCAGATGGACACACTGGGAACTGCAGCCATGGAATGCCATCAGTCATTGCCAGCAAGGAATGACCATGGAAAGGAAGAAGCCATGTCACTCACCACAGGCCTCATCCTCAGGGTTCTCTGTCCAAGGGAATGGGAAAAGAAAGGCAAAACAGGAAGGAACGGGAAAGGGGACCAAGAATGAAGGAGTGTGGGAGGGACTACACAAACAGGCTGGTGCTAGAAGCCCAACGCACGAGTTTGTGCTGCCTCCCTGACCGAGCCAGCACTGACACCAGCCCCTGCACAGCCACAGACAGCAGGAGGGCAGGCCCTTCGTGAAGGGACAGTGGGTTTTGTGGGACCACGAACGAACAGCACCTGCAAAAGAGCTGTGGCCATAGCAGGGGTCTGGCCCACGGCGCCCACTGCCCAGCCAGTGGTGAGAAATGTGGCGAACTCTTCTGCAGTCCAATCAGAGACCGAAGATCAACCGAGGGTGCCCTGGTGACCTCAGGAAGAAAGGGTTTCCCTTGGGCTGCTAAACAGAGCTCAGAGCTAAAGGAGTCTCCTAAACACAAAGACTTTCAAGATTTGCCACCTAATTGACTCGTAAGTGGCTGCTAATTATTTGATTGAGTTGAAGGTGAGAGGAAGACACGTGGTCACACACAGTCTGCAAACACCTGCAGTGTGTGATGGGAGGAGTGAGCCAGGAGCAAGCCCAGCGAGCCAGGGAGTGAGCCAGGGAGTGAGCCAGGGAGGTGGAGAGCCCAGGCTGGGCCGTGCCTCTCCCGGAGGAGGAGTGTACTGTGGTGCTCAATGTTTAGCAAACACAGTGAGCTGGGGCACAGAAGTATGTGAAGTTTGACAGGAGAATGACCTAAAAATGAGTCTCAAAGTGCATCTTCCCCGCAGGCTGGAAACAGAAGGAAATCTAATTAATTACAATTATTACACTTTCAAGAGAAGAGGAGAAGCAGGCTTTCTCTTGTGATATGCAGAGAAAAACTTCCAAACAGTTTACACAAACGCTGTGAGTTCTGCGGGGCGGGCGCTCCAGATCCGTGGCAGATGGCGATGGAAAGAACGGCGCTTGCAGCGCGGGATGGCATCGGGCCACGGCTGGGAGCAACACACGCTCCCCCAGCCCAGGCAGAGCCTGCCCCGACCGGGGGGAAAGATGAATGTGGGGTCTGTGAGACTAAGGTGTGGTTGTGCCAAATGTCTGGGTTTGAGTGATCCTTGTCAGTTTAAAGACAAAAACAGCAGAAACACAAATGTTGTGAATAATGGTTAACCGGGAGCAGCCAGCAGCCTCTCTCTGCATGTGTACACAGAAAACACCTCCCTGGCCAGGCCATCCTGTGTATATGGAGCAGCACATTTATGAATTCCCAGTTGGCAGTCACTGTAAAAGTTATACCTAAGGTGAGCCCATTGTCCCACGCTGGCACCCAGGTCCCTGTGCCAGCCCCGGGCTCCTGCACAGGGGTGCTGGCACAGCAACTGTCACCCCTTGTCCCTGGATGGAAGCGGCAGCTCTGCACGGTTTTCCAGCGCGTGGTTCCTCCCGGCCGCAGCATCCAGGCTCTGTGTGACTGCGGGCGGCTCTCGGGGGCTGGGGCAGAGCCCGCCGTGGGCGCTGGGTGGGCGCTGGGTGGGTGCTCACTTTCACCTGTCACAGCGCATCCGCAGCTCGTGATTCTTGCGGGTCCCTTCCAGCTCGGGATTTTTTATGATGAGCGAGGGCTGCTCGTGTGTCCCCGAGCCGCGGGAGGTGCTCCGGAGGTTCCATTCCAACGGGTCCCAATTTCCCGGCTGCGGCTGTTTCTGAACTGTGAACTCCCCCAGCTGGTGATCGCTCGATATCGCCACCAGCCACCTCACCCCGCCCGAAATGTCCCTACGAGCACGTACTGCCAGAGCTCGCCCAAAGCCGCGGAGCCGGGGATGGGCAGGGCTGAGCCAGGGGCTCTGCGGGACAGGCGCTGCCCGAGCCACCGCAGCGAGCGCTGCCACCAGCGTGGCCTGGCTGGGGCACACGCAGCACCTCTCTGCAGGTGTCCTGGCTTGGCTTGAACACTGGGATGCTGGCTGGAACGTCGGGAGAGCCAAATCCCCTGTTTCGCTATCACTGCTCAATCAATATCCATGAAGAAACATCACATGCACTGGAGAGGGGCTTTGGACAAGGGCAGGAAGTGACCAGACAGGGGGAATGGCTTCCCACTGCCAGAGGGCAGGGTTAGACGGGATATTGGGAAGGAATTCTTCCCTGGGAGCGTGGGGAGGCCCTGGCACAGGGAAGCCCTGGCACAGGGTGCCCAGAAAAGATGTGGCTGCCCCATCCCTAGAAGGTTTCAAGGCCACGATGGGCAGGGCTTGGAGCAACCTGGGATAGTGGGAGGTGTCCCTGCCCACAGCAGGGAATGGAACAATATGAAATTTAAGGTCCCTCCCATCCTAACCATTCTGTGATTAGATGATTGTACAATTCTATCCCATCGTGTCATTGCCATCTCATAAGTAAATATAATCTGACTGGGATGTGAGGCCACACCAGGCTTACCTTGAGCAGAGGGCCCTGCACCTTGGGGCTGTCAGAAGGGAACAGGTAACTGTGCAGGCTGCAGCTGGCTCGTGCCACTGCCAGCACAAAGTGTCCAAGAGCAGGGAGCAGTGTGGGAGGCAGGAATGGCCTTGCACCAGCACAGAGAACTGCAGGTTGCACATGTCCCCAAGGCTCAGGAACAAATGGTGAGATGCCGCATGTTTCAGCGAGCACAAAGAAGGGGAAAGGCTGGAGCGCCTGGTGACCTCCAAGAGGGAGGAAGCAGAGGGAAACAGCCACGTGTGCTTGTCCATGGGAGGTGGATGATGTGCTGGGCGCTGGGTGAGCACCCTTGGGTGGACCGTGAGGTACCTTACTGGGACACTCAAGGCCAGTCCCAGTTGACCAGGGCTTCTCGTGGTGCTGTAGCGAGCACAGGTGTGTAAGGGGGTGGGTGACAGATGGGGCAGTGGCAGCGGAGCCACTCCCGTCTGTCCCAGGTATGGGGCCCTGCTCAGTCCTTCACCCACCCTCAGGGACCCCCGGCTGCCTCCCCACCCCTCCTTCGCCAACCCCACAAAAAGGCCAGGCCCAGGCAATTGTGTACAAAACCTGAAATAGTTTTACTTTGCTTTCTTTTTTTTTCTTTTTTTCTTATTTTTTTAAACTTTGCTCTAGGTTTACTTAAGATTTTGTGAAGTCGATACAAGAGCATTTGATATGAATCGGTAAATAAAACACCGTCATAGATAGATAGCCACGATAAACTTTGTTAGAAATGTACATGTCGCGAAAAAATAATAATACTAATAATAATAATCATAATCATAATAAAAAAAGCCGGCGCGACGCCCGGGCCGGCGCAGCCCTGGTGGCCCTGGTGGTGGCCCCGGTGGCCCTGGCACACGGCGGCAGGTGGCTCTGGTTCCCTGCAGGCGCCGCGCCCCGGTAATGTGTGTATATAAACAAAGCCCATAAGAAATGTACAAATATAAAAAGCTACAAACATTAATAAATTACATCGTCACAAAACACGGAAACACTCCACAAGGTGCTAGTAAAATAACTGTCTCCCTCCTCGTACAAGAAGTTACGCAAAGAGCTGGTACCGGCGGGCAGCGCCCGGAGAGACCCTCCCCGTATAAAAACCCGGCGGTGGTTATTCCAAAAGCTATGTACAAGCTACATTCTAGGAAAAGGGGCCCGGGGCTGCGGCTGCGCGGGGCGGCGGGGGGTGCCTGAGAAACGCGCCCACCGCCTCCCGGCCCAACGCTTCGGCCCCGCGGCCGAGTCCTGCGGTCCCCTCCCGCCACGTGGCCTTGTGGCCCCTTCCTGCTCCTGGCTTTGCCGCCGCACCGGCGGTGGCCGCCCGCTCTGCCCGCTCGCCAGGCGGGAAGAGGGGCCCAAGGCCGGAGCCGGTGCCGGAGCGGGGGCACCGACACGCTCCTCGGTGGCCAAGATTAGTATTAACTTTTTGCGGCTAGTCGCTCTCAGCACTCTGAGAAAGGACATCTATATTAAAAAATATTTATAGCAGGATTCTGTACAGTCCGACCGCTGAAAGTTAAAGGGATTATTGTGGTGGTGGCCCAGAACTGGGTGGCAGTGTCCCCGGGGCCACTAGAGCAGCAGCTTCCCGTTCCGATGGATCTTCAGGATCTTGCCGAGCCGCTGCTTGGCCGTGGCCATCCCCTTCTTCGTACGCTTCCCTGGAAGGAGAGCAGGGTTGGGGTGAGGACCTGCACCCACCCCACACCACCCCACAGGCACAGACCCTCCAGCTGCCTCCTGCCCCCACGGCCCTGCCGCCAGCCGTGCCCAGCACCCTCAAGGACAGCCACCAGCACCCCTCAGGAATGGGGCTGCCGGCCACAGGCCAGGGCTTGGCTGGGAGCACAGCCCCTAGAGAACCAGCCCCGCTGAGCCGGGGGCACAGTGCACACCCACCCCCACGGACACATCCACACCTGCTCTGGAGAGGCACAGCTCTGCCGGGCACCCTCCTGTCCCGGCAGCTCTGCCGGGCGCCTTCCTGTCCCGGCAGCTCTGCCGGGCGCCTTCCTGTCCCGGCAGCTCTGCCGGGCGCCTTCCTGTCCCGGCAGCTCTGCCGGGCGCCTTCCTGTCCCGGCAGCTCTGCCGGGCGCCTTCCTGTCCCGGCAGCTCTGCCGGGCGCCTTCCTGTCCCGGCAGCTCTGCCGGGCGCCTTCCTGTCCCGGCAGCTCTGCCGGGCGCCTTCCTGTCCCGGCAGCTCTGCCGGGCGCCTTCCTGTCCCGGCAGCTCTGCCGGGCGCCTTCCTGTCCCGGCAGCTCTGCCGGGCGCCTTCCTGTCCCGGCAGCTCTGCCGGGCGCCTTCCTGTCCCGGCAGCTCTGCCGGGCGCCTTCCTGTCCCGGCAGCTCTGCCGAGCACCCTCCTGGCCCTGCAGCTCTGCCGGGCACTTTCCTGTCCCTGTAGCTCTGCCGGGCACTTTCCTGTCCCTGCAGCTCTGCCGGGCACGTTCCTGTCCCTGCAGCTCTGCCGGGCACGTTCCTGTCCCTGCAGCTCTGCCGGGCGCCCTCCTGTCCCTGCAGCACCAGCCCTGCGCCCTCACCTGCCCTGGCTCACTGCTCATGGTCACCTGTTTGCCCAGAGAGTGACAGTCAAACCCAGCCCCACCAGTGCCATCCTGCTTCTCGGGGAGAGGCTGCACACGCACACAGACACACAGACACACACACAGACACATGCTCCACGGCTCCTCGCACCTCCAGGCCTGCAGCACAGGGATCCTGAGCTCACGTACTACCACAAGTCCTGGGACAAGCATTGCCTTGAGGATGCCTGGTCCCTGGCCTGCCACACTGAGACCAACACACATACCACCACATCTCCACATTTCTCCTTGTCCTCTCTTCCTGCAGTGCCAGAAACACCACCCGAGCTCCCTGATTCTGCTTCATCCCACCATCTCCTTCCACAGTGCCTCCATTGCTCAGCCTGGTGGTCTCCATGCTCAGGACTCTCCTGTGCTCCATGAGGAGAAGCCCTGCCGTCCCCTCAGAGCCTCCAGCTGTCCTAAGACCTGCAGAGGAAGACCTGATGGTCCTCCACTCCCTGCCAGGTCAGCCTCTCGCTCTCTTGGCAATGACCCCTTCCCTCCTTTGAGGACTGAGCAATCCCAAGGGCAGGGCGGGATCCATGTGCCTGGCCAGGTTCCCTGCTCGATGCACTGCTGCGCTGCCCAGCTCGCCAGCCACACCGGGGTTTGGCTCCATCAGCCTCTGGATCTGATGGATCATCTTCCCATTACATCTTCCACTGCCTTGGTCCTGTTTCCCACCATTTTACCACAAAAGCAGAATTCCAGGCAAATACATTCTCTCCACTCCAGCTCTGCAGAGACCACCTGGCAGGACCCCAGCCCCTACCACAGGCTACACACACGCTCCCCTATGGCCATCCAAGCTGCCAGGGTACCGTGCACTACCTCTAATCTGCTCCACTAGAATACGTGGAATTCGGGAAACATCTGCCACACTGCCTCACTTGTCACTGGCGCCTTTCCCAGTGGGATCACACACAATTTTCATGCTACGCAGTGCCTGTCCCACACATCTGCCTCAGCTGCACTTCCTGAGCCAGGTTCAAGTGGAGAGCAGGAGGTCCTAGCCCAGACTCCGGGACAGCCTCAGCTTTCTCATGCTTTCCCACAGCAGACAGCGAGCAACCTCTTCCTCTCTCCTGCCTTCGGTCGTAGCTGTGTTGCTCCCAAGGTTTGATATTCCTCTGCTCCCTTGCGGCAACTCTCCAGAGAAATCTGCAGCGTGCCCTGCTCTGCGTGTCCTGGGAGGAATGTCCTCAGCTACAGTCAGCACAGAGTGGGTGTACAACCACCACCACCGCCACAGTGCCTGCCCCAGCCCTGGGCAGAACAGCCTTCACGGATGCATCTTCCCCTGGACAAGGCGTAGCCGGACAGGCTGTCTGGGACGTGACCCTGCAGGTGCTCCTCGCGAGCTGGGGCCGTGCTCGGCAGTGTTCCTGCCACGGGATGCCTCACACCCTGCAACCAACAGCCCAGCAGAAAAACTCCTATTTGGCCCCCCAGTGCCAGGACCGTCGAGACCACGGGCCCTATCCCTGACCGGCTCTGACTGGCATCCACACACCTGCACCTGAGCGTGCCCACGGCACACACGGCACGTGGAGGCGCTGCGGAGGGCACGGGTTGCACGACCGCTTCACCCTTCCCCACTCCTGCACCACAACCCCGGGCATTTCCTGGTACCTTTGGCGGAGGCATTGTTCTGCGAGGATGATGAGGGTCTCCTCTGTGTGAGGAAAACACCGGGTGCCATCGGCTGCGATCCCCTGTTGGGCTGGGCGACCCCAAAGGTGCTGGCCCCTGCGGTGTACTCGTGATCTGTGAGGCTGCTGGCCTGTGACTCCAGCTTCGGCTCGGGTGAGCTGCCTTCCTGAGCCTCTTTGCTTGCGTTGGGGGCTGACAGCTTCTTTTTGGTATTTTTTTTCTTCTTGCCTTTTTGTTCCTCCTTTAAAATGACAAAGATGAAGCTCAGATTAACCCCCAGAAGACCTTTAGCTAGGGCAAGGGCCAGCGGCGTTGCTTAGGGTCCTGATACACGACACCGCGCGGAGGTGGCCATGGACAAGCGCTCGGGGCTGCTCCGACACCGTCTCGCTCACAGCTGCACACACACGTTTGCCTCTCGTGCCTCTACATCCTCGCTCTGTGCAGGGCCTCCTCGTTCCTTAACACTGCGGCGAGCGGGAGCCAGCTGGGACCGCACCGACACTGCCCTGGCACAGCAGCGTGGTCAGCATGAGCCAATCTTTCCATCTTCCACAAAAACTGGCACCTCCTATCTTCAGGGGTCTTCACACCCTTGCACAACAGCATGGAGGATATTATACATCCCACTGATTCAGCCTCTGCTTCCTGCTAGGACACACACGTCATCTCCTGACCTGTAACTGCACCTGGACAGGCACACTGGGATGGCAGAGGTCTGCCACGGTCCTGTGTCCCTTGTCTGCTTTCAGTTCCTTCTTCTTGACACCCTGCCACCATCCTTAAAGCTCTTCTACTCAATAGTCCACATCACAAAAGCCCAAGGCCACCACAACCTGCATCTCCACCAGCTTGCTGAGGTGCCTCACCAACCTCGCTCCAGCAGACCTTGTCACCTCAGCATCTCACCATGTCACCTTTACAGGGCTTCTCTGACCCCTTCAGAGACCAGACACTTACCAAATATCCAAACTGCCCCAGCTCCTTTCCTAACTGACCCTTTGCTCACAGTTCACCAAATCCTTGGAAGCAAACCCTGACACTTCCCAGCAGCCAGTCTGCACAACCGCACCAGTCAGGCTCTCAAATGCACATCAAATACACTCCTTTGGGGCAGCCTTCTCCTATTCTACCCCAGTAGCCATTCTCACTCCCTCATCCTTCCCTGCGGTTTTGCTCTGTCCCTTGCTGCCTTGTGACGTGGTCGGGTGTGTTGTGACACCGCTGGGCTTGGATCCTATTTATTTCCCTGAGACTGCAGAGCCTCGTGTCACCGGCAGGACCAAACACTGCAGAGGGCTGGCACAGCGCTACGCTCGGGCACGGCTCTGCTGCTGGGGACAGGGCTCTCCTTTCCTGACAGCTCCTACCTGCCAAGCAGCCTCTCACCTGCTGTGACAACTTGGCGGCGGCAGCGGCGAGTCCAGTTTCGATGGAGGCGACTCTCGTGCCTTCTCGCACCGGTCTGTCCTGCCGGGGCACTGAGGGGCCCACTCGTGCTGCAAGGAAAGCAGAGGCAGGTGAGGGCAGGAACGTGCCCGTGGGAGCAGCACAGCCACGCACGGGGCAGCGGGCTCTGCCCTGCTCCGCCAGGAGAGATGGCGACGGCGCAGCCTCTGCCCTTCCCTTCCCCGGCTACGACTGAAGGCACAAGGGCCAACAGCCTCCGGGCACGGTGGCACGGGCAGAAGCTGCTGATAAAGATGTCGCACAGCTCAGCAGCTCCACAGCCACCTGAAGCCAAAGCCACGTGGGTTTGTGCCCACAATCCTGGATTATGAGTGTCATTTCCAAAGGGACGGTGCTCACCCCCAGCCGGGGCAGGACATGCAGGGCCACAAGCTGATGAGACCAAGCATGGGCTTGTCACACACACAGCACACACAGAGGGTCTCCTGCTCATGGGCCACGTCAAAGGGGTCTAGGGGCCCTCTTGCCCGTCACTGCCCCTGGTGAGCTCCAACAAACTCAGGGCAGATCAAACCCTTCCAGATCACGAGCTTCGGCTGAGCCTGAAGGACACTATTCCCATTCTCTCTCACTATTCCCACAGTCAACACCTGAAATCCACAGCAACTCAGCTGTCCAGGGATCGATTCACTGTTCCACCACTGCTAAGGTGGCAACCAAATGATCTGTCACTAAGAGTATGAGGAAAAATAAACCAACCAAGGAATGACTTCTTCCTGCCAGCTGATTGCGGGAGGAAGGCTAAAACTGCTTGGCAGGAATCCCAGCACATTGATCACCTCCCACTGTGCTGGAAAGGGTTAATCCTTCACATGATAAAGAAATCACTGTGTGTGGGTTACAGTTTCCATGCTCCTTGAAAAACAGCTGGGTTTTAGGGACTTGCATGACTCAGCCGGGGTCTGGGCAGCACAGACCACATGGACTTACCCGTCGGACTGTAAGGGGCATCATCTGAACTTTTCCTTTTCTTTGACCGGGATTTGAATACTGGATTATCTTCGTCTGATTCGAGAGAAGGGTAAACTACAGTAGGAAACAAAGGCAGTAGTTTCAGTTTAGGAAACAGCTCTACCCTGCACAGAGGCCCCCTTGCTCTGTCCAGGTGCGGTGACCACAGGCACCACAGCTGGATGGTCCCCAGAAGTGCCATTGAGCACTTCTGTCACAGCTGTGACACTCAGGGGACCTTCTCTGTTCTCATGCACACATTACTCCTGGGACTTGCTGTCATTAAACTGTGGCTGGCTCTCTACACTTCTCTATAATCACAGAATATCCTGAGTTGGAAGAGAGCCACAAGAATCATCGAGTCCAACTCCTGGCCCTGGCACAGGTTGCCCAGTGAAGCTGTGGCTGCCCCTGGATCCCTGGAAGTGTCCAAGGCCAGGCTGGATGGATCTTGGAACACCCTGGCGTAGTGGAAGGTGTCCCTGCCCATGGCAGGGGTGCAACTGGATGGCCCTTGAAGGTCCCTTCCAACCCAAACCACTCTATGATTCCATGATAATTATGGCAGAACTGATGTAACTGCTGCAAACTGGCTTCGTGCCCATTTCTGCTGCAGATGCTTGCTTTCACTGCCAAAACTCAAAACAGCATTGGATCCCTTTTCCATGCACAAATTCAACTCCTCACTTCTCTCAGCTGGAGGTTTAATTGCTACTGTGCAGACAAGGACATTTCTGCCACAAGAAGCAGTACCTGACCCACATTTCTGGACAGTCCCCTGTTTCTGGGTTGACTGCTGCAGCTCTGGGGGCTCTCCATGTTTCTCACTGTGCCATGCCTCAAATCCAGCCTGCCTGGACGGCTGTATGACCCCGGGCTCTGCAGCCAGTCTGCTGTCACATGGCCTCTGCTTCCTTTGGCGGTGCAGATCCCGTGTCCTGCGCGCTGCTCCTGCGCACGGCCCCGGCCGATGCCGGGTGGCAGCGCGGGAGGAAGCGCCACGAGCAGAGGGACATTTGCCAACACGCACACAGGTGTCCCTGCAGCCCCAGGCACGCCCCCGCTCTGCTTCCCTCCCACTCACCATAATCCGAGTCCTTAAAACAGGCATCCAAGTGGTCCTGGTCCTCATCGTAATCCTCGATGTCGATGCTGTTCTTTGTGCTTTTCTTCAGTAGCCGCTTCCCAGCGTTTTTGTTGCTGCCACCACCGGATTTTTTCGAGTTTTGTGTGGAGAAGGAGTTGTTCTTCGCCTGATTGGTGCCCCACGACGTCTGAAGGCAGGACTCCGAGGCCTGGAGGTTTGCCATGGAGAGCATGCCCTGGATGGCTTCCTGCGTGCTGGGGGAGGCAGGTGGCTGGCTGCGGGACACGGGGAGAGACGCCGGAGCAGTCAGTGATTCCAGAAACACCAGCTCCTCGCTCACAGCTCCCTCCTTCCACGGCTAGGAGAGAGCCCCTGATTCCTCTGGTCAGCTTGACACACCACCATGGCCGGGGGGAATTTCATGGAGCAGGAGTACCACAGACAGCACCTCAGGTGTGGGGGTGATGGCCCAGGAGCCAGGGAGATGTGGGCAGGTCCCTGGGGGCTGCCAGCGCTCTGGGCAGGGCTCGGGGAACTTTCCAAAGCCCACAGCAGAATTCCCAACAGCACAGTGTCACTACTACCAACTGTCATCCTCCTCCTCCCCCTCCTCACCTTTTAATATCTATCTATCTATCTACCTATCTTTAATAATGTTATTTTTCTATACTACCAAATCATCCTCCTCCTCATATTTTAATAGTATTATTTACAATCTATACTGCCAACTCCTGTAAAAGGAGAGCTTATTCATCAGCACTGGTGGAGGATGTTGTGGGGGCTCTGCTCCAAACTGTCTGAAAGTTTTTGGTCCCAGTTCATACCACGGGCTGTCACCACTCCAGGAGCTGCTGGTAATTTATTCTGAGACTAGCAGAACACATCATTCAATATTTCCAGAACTTTGGAGTTTGGGCAAGTAGTGAAATGCAAAAAAACCTTGCTGTGGCAATAATATTTGTTGTACTTGTTATATATTTGTTGTGCAATAGAAGCCAGGAACATACAAGAGAATGAACAGCACCATGTCACTTTCTCATCCTACTTGACCTTAATCTGGGCTCTGAACAGAGCAACGTACAAGACCATAAAGGAAGTTTCTGGGCACTAACGGCATTTATTCATAATCCTGAAAATGAGTTAAGACTAGTGTTAGTTCACAACTCAGCAAATAGAATAACATCAAAAAACTTATTTAGGAAAGAGCCATTTAAATCCCTCCAATATCATGCCTTCTTCTCTGCCTTCTCCCTGGTAAAGGAATATTTTGCATCATCTACAAGGAATTATCATATTTTCTTCCAGTCTTTTTCCCTAAACTGTTTTTCCGAACACCGGACTCTCAAAACACTGCAAACAGACCATCAAATACTGACCACTAAATGGGCAAATCAGAGAGGAACTGCCTTAAGCAACACAAACTTCAACAAATAAATGGTGGGATATGATCAAAAACAGTGGTTCTGAGCGTCAAACATCAACCTGAAATGGGGGAAATGTCTCAGAGACAGAGCTGCACATGGGGCAGAGTGTTTCTCATTAGGGCATGTGCCTGGTGTGCTTCCACCAGGACTATTTCAGCTTTCTAAGCCAAAAAGAATTCAAGAAGACTCAGGAAGCAATTTTGAAGCTCTGGAAGAGCCATATCCCTTTTCTGTAGCTTCAACAATGATTTTTAAAAAACCACATTCATGAAAGTAAACTATCAGGGAGTTACAATTATGGCTTAAAAAAACATTCCAAAAGAGCACTGGAGCAGGAACAAAGCAGGCAAGGTGCTTCTGCCCCTGCTCTATCCCCACAGCCACCTCCAAGCACACAGGAGGTGGCACTGGGGTAGCCCAGGCCTGCCTCCAGCCCAGCAGCCTCCTTTTCCTGTCCTGGGGCTAAGAGCTGCTGTTGTGGATGCAGAGAGCAGGGCACGGTAACAGACAGGCTGGCACTGGTTTGTGCCTTTCTCTGCCCTGTGGCAGCAGGACCGGGACAGTGCCCGTCCCCTGTGCTGGCACTGCCGAGGCCCCACCTGGAATCCTGGGGTCAGTTTTGGGCTCCTCATGGCAAGAAGGACATGGAGGGGCTGGAGCGTGTCCAGAGAAGGGAGCAGACCTGGGGAAGGGTCTGGAGCACCAGGAGCGGTTGAGGGAGCTGGGGGGCTCAGTCTGAGCAAAGGAGGCTCAGGGGAACTGTGGTGCCCAGGTTTGCCAAGAGCATCCTGTCCCTGGCACGTGCCAGAGCAGGGGGACCGGGCAGAGCTGTGCTGGGGACAGCACTGACGGCCTGAGGCTTCACCTCTGCAGGGAGCTGGGCACAGGAACGACCCCAACACCCTGCATCAGGCAGGGTATCGTGCAGGGAGCCGCTGCCTCGCTCCTCACCGCCAATTCTACCACTGCCATCTCTCTCCAAGGGTTCGACCTCTCTAGGCAGATCATCTCCTTCCTTCCATCAGCAGATACTGAGTCTTCTACCTGATCCTCATATTTAGAAACTGAATTTATAGTATTTCAGCAGAATATTACTGACTGAGCAGTGGCTTTGGAGAAGGCACAGTTGTATAAAACTATGGAACTCCAATAATTTCAAGTACAAACCCAGTGCTTTCTTCCATTTTTGAATCAGACCTGGACACAAGTAATTTTGCTCCTTTCAAGGTCAGGTGATGACCAGCCCTCCAAGCTTTTTCCATATTCCATTTCAGTTCTTTCAGCCTGTTCCCACATTCACAGCAGCCTTTCTGCAGGAGCTCTGTCCCTCCCTCTCCCTGTCTTGCCGACACACGTAGTAGAGCTGCAGTTCTCCAGAGCAGTCTAGGTAACGCCATCAGGGCAGCTGGGGTGGCCAGCTGCTAACGACAGCGCGGTATTTTACAGAATAAAGTTTGCCATGATCCAGATAAGGCCACTATCACAAAAGCCCTGACCTGCTCCCCAGGTGACTGCTGGGATCCAGCACTGGTCTGACAGGGATGCAGGCACAGACTGCTCGTGTGAGAGGAGCTCCTGCAGCGAGCCGCCTGCACAGCCCTGCGTGCAGCACCACAGTGGGCACACACACACCTATAAATACACACATTCCCCACCCTTAATCTGCCTTGCAAGCAGAGAAAGACGGGAACTGTTCCTGAGGGTCAGACGTGACCACTCTGGCCTCATGCTGCGGCACGGTGTGTTTGCATATCGTGTTTCTCCCGTTTTATTTTTAAAAAGCACGTTACGGCCATTTGAAAAGCCGAGCGTAATTATGAAATGAAACACAGTAATTACATTTACCAGGGGCTTTTTCCAATCAAGATGCAGCACGCACTGCCAAAACCCAGTGTTTAACCCAGAGCCAGCATTGATATGACACGTTCCCACTGAACCACCCCACGTGGAGCGGTAACTCAGCCGAGCCTAGTGACGGGACCGTGTGCGTGACTTTGATTTCAGAAACCACAGAGGCTTCAAACACCCTGGGTACGGCGCCCAGGCTGAGGGGGGAAAGCCAAGGCCTGAGTCCTGCTCTCTTCTGGCAGTTTAACCCCTTGCAGACAGCAAAACACACCCTGAGCAGGGCAGAGAATCGTGGAGGACCACTTCAAAGCACACAGTGAGCTGTGTTATCCACAGAATGGCCAGCAGTGTACACATGGCCAAGGAAGATTTCTTTGAGTTCTTATAATAGTTGATAAAATTTCTTTTTTTATACTGAACTTCCAGCATGGGAGTCTTATTAACCTGGCAACTCCACTACAGCGTTAGGCACACCTAACTGCTTTTTGATGTGTCTAACGACCTGCCAAAATGTAACTGTGAAAGCAACATAAACCCTAATGCAGAATGGAAAAGGAATTCAGAGGGAGGGTCAAGCAGAGGAGTGTTAATGTGATTATTTCTTTCCACCACTCACTGTTTGGATGGCTGAAGGATGTGGTGCTGTGTTATTGGCCATATCCAGAACATCCAGGGTCAGTCTCCACGTTCCGTAAGACACCACTGAGCCCAGGCTGACATTTCCATTTCAGGCACAGAAGTACTCATAAAAGAGTTTGCTTTTTTCCCCAAGCCTTATTTTTTGGTGGGAAGAAGAACAATAACCAGAGATGGAGGGAAGGAGGGAGGAAGGGAGGAAGGGACAGTTTCCTATAGACAGTTTCCTGTATCTTTCTTTCAAACACTTGGCATTTGTGGCGCCTTAGAACGCCTGATGGGAGAAATGCTGGCCATTTAGATTACTTCATTACAATCTCACTACATTAAAAACCAAAATTCCCACCCTCAAGCTGCAGTCACTGAACTCTCTCCTCCTTTCGAATGATTCATCTACTACAGCATTATTGCTAAAACTGATGTTCAGCACCTACAGATGTGAAATCCTCTATTTGTTCAAATTATACCAGCAAAATCTTTCATACCTCTCCCTCCAGATCACAGGATAAAGGAAGAGTTTGCTTACTGGAGAAAAACAGTTACCAAGCTGCAAAGTTCATTCTCACTCACACACAACCATAAAAGAGCAATTTTGTTCACAGGTAAGAGGGAAAAGCATCCCTTGGTGCGTACCTGTTGGTGTTATACTCTAAACCCCCAACTTCCTTGCTTGCCTGCAAAAGATCAAGAATTCCTGCTGAACTTCCACTCTCTTTCTTTACTTTGGAATTGCGTCCTGGCTTTGCCTCTGTGTCAATGTGAAGCAAATCTTCATCTGATGAGTCCTCGCTCTGCAAAAACAAGGAGAGGGCTCAAAAAAGGTGGAAACTCACTGAGCTGGTCCACAAGAACAGCACAGTCATTCCTGCAGCCTGTTGCTCCTCCAAAGACACTGGCCTAGCCTTTGGAATTTGCTTTCTTTAAACAAAAAAAAGAACAAAATCAAGTACGTGGTAAAAATCCATTTCCTTGCAGCCTGTAGGTATGGCAGGTTTTTCTTTCCCCTTCCAAAGCTTTGAGATCTGATCCTGTTCATGGGCTCAATGCCCTTTAACAGTGGTGTTTCCAGCCCTGCTCCTGCTCCTCAGACCACGACCCTCTGGCAGAGGAAGGGGCTCTGTCAGGCCGGACGTGCAGCAGGCACAGGGCTGCATCCTGCAGGACTGTGAGTGCTGACGGTCCAGACACGGGGACAGACCTCTCCTGCCATCCCCACGGCAGCAGGCTGGGAGGAACGGGACGGAGACTGGGAACAGCGGCATGTGGGGTCCTGGAAGGGAGCTGCCTACCTCTGACCCTCTCTCTGGGGCTGGGATTTCTAGGCACTGTAGTCCAGTGCCTGAGAAAACAAGTTTTCCCCCCCTTCCTGCCCTGCTTTCAGGCTGCTGCAGTGCCAGCCCTTATTGCTTGCAGTGCCAGTCTGCTCTCTCCAGGGACTCCCTCCTTAGGCTGCTGCACAGGGAGACCCCCGGGCCCAGACCTCAGGCACTGACTCAAAGAGGTCTGCACTTCCTCCTGAACGTCCCAGACACAAAGCAGGGTGGAAAGAATTCCTTACTACTGAAGGCCAAACACTTTGGTCATCCTTGGTTCTATCTTAACAAACTATTTTGCTTTTTCTGACTTATTCAGGTATTGCAATATGAATTTGCATTAACCACAGTTGGGCAAAACATTTAATTTTAATGTCATTTGATTTCCAGCACTGAGCTTCAGCGCTAAAGCAGAGCCAACTCACACCTGGGCTGTCCCACTCCCCCAGGTGAGCTACAGCCAGGCTCACTGACCCTGCAGGGACTGGGCCGGGCTCACCTGGCTCAGGAGTGTTCTAGATTCCAGCCCACAGTGGGCAGAGACTCTGCCAAGTGACACAAAACAGACTCTTGGGTTGCTACATACAGGAGTAGAATCACAGAGCAGTTTGGGCTGGGAGGACCCCAAAGAGCCTCACGTTCTGGGAGTGAAGGTGTGCCTCCGTGTGAAGGTACAATAACCTCATACCTTGTATGGTACCGACTCCACCTTTGGCTTCTTAACAGGAGTGTGCTGCAGGGTTTCCTTTTTATCTGATAAAACTGAATAAATAAAAAGAAACAGGAAGTCATGGGTTTTTTCCCTTCAAAAACCAGCCCTCCTATTCCACTCATATTTGACTGACAGGTAAGACATGGCTTCCTTTATTATAAATCACATAGATTTTAAAGATTACGTTCATTGTTTTGGACAATCACCACCTAAGACTATGCTGAGCAGATAAAGACAAACCAGGAAATATCCTTACAGGGCAGTTCTCTTTTTGCAGTGTTTTTCTTTCTTCTGATTGGAAACTCATCAATTTTTAGTTCACCATCATCTGACACATATTCATATTCATCCCGTACAGGTTTGGCTTTGTCCTCTTTAAAATTCTGCAGTGACCCAAACACGCTGGTGTTCAGATGGGTTTTGACTCCCTTTGAACTGAAAAAAAGATTCACAAATCAGTAACAACACTCTGAGTAGAAAACAGCTTGTGACTTCACAGACAGTGAGCATCTCTATGCAGAAATCTCAGTCAAATTGAATCCTTTCAGGGGTGACAAAGCAATCAGAATAATTTCACAAACACATTTCTGAACCTACAATCAAAATAGGATTCTGACTAGAGCACTAGAAGAAGTTTCAGTGATAGGGTATTTTCTACATCGACCAGAAAGGCAGATTTTCATCTTCTTGTATAAAAAAAATATAAATAATGACCTTTCAGTTTCCCTTTTTTCTTGATGTGTGTTGTCATATTTTCACTTACCCAAGCAACTTCTTATTAGAGAAAGAGAATGTGAATTTGTTGTCTTTATTTCCTGACAAAGGCGTCTTTTCTGATTTGTGTTCCTCTTCCATTTTTAGAAGTGAATCAGGTTTACTGTTCTGAAAGGCAAAAGACCAAAAAAAAAAAAAAAATCAGTTAAATGAGTCATTTATATTTCAGCTTCCCAGGTACCCTCAGAATCTATTCATCTGTAGGCAGACAGAAATAGAATCAGGGAATCCCAGAATGGTTTGGGTTGGAGGGACCTTAAATCCCATCCATTCCCACCCCTGCCATGGCAGGGACACCTCCCACTGTCCCAGGCTGCTCCATGCCCTGTCCAGCCTGGCCTTGGGCACTGCCAGGGATCCAGGGGCAGCCACAGCTGCTCTGGGCACCTGTGCCAGGGCCTGCCCACCCTCACTATTCCAATATTTCTCAATATTTCTTCCCAATATCCAAACAAGTTGCCCCAAATGTAGCAAGTAAGAGAGGATTTTGTAACAGAAGAATCTGCTTGCACCTTTCCCATTAAAAGTTCACAATGAACAGCTATTTCAGTGAGAAAGCCTGTTAAATTTTCCCTTATTAAAACCCTATTAAATTTTCCCTGCAGACAAAATGTTCTATTCTATGAGTGAATTTCACTCACCCTGCATTAGCCCTCAAGAAAGGCAAGCTTTTAATCCACGGGGCATAATTCAGATTTCATTAACTCTAATTTTATGCCATTAAAATTAGTTCTTGATTGTTAGCTATTCGTTAGGTATTGATTAGTTATTGATTTCTCATTAGTTATTGATTTCAGGCTTAAAGGAGTAGGACTGTGTCAGAGCAAGGGTCACTAAAGGGATCAACACTGAACCATCTCACTTCACTGTCAACAGTTTGGTGTCACTGTGGGTAAATGGACAACTCAGCACATGCTTTTGAAGAATCCATCCACCCCCTCTTCCTTTATCAGGGATTAATTGATTATTTTCTGCCTAATTTTCTTTTCTTTGGGAACTGACAATTGGTGCCTCTGCTTAGGCAGAGCCACAAACAATTCTCTACCCTTGGCTTATCACTATGTGGCAGAATTTAACACGAGACATTACCTTATATTTCCATTTGGCTTCTGTTTTGCTTTTATTTTGCTCTCGAACTTCGACTTTCTCCACCTCATTCTGCTTGCTTGCAGATTCCTTATTGGGAACACTTAGAACATTCTTTGCAGCCTGGGAAAAAAGTCAGGAAAAAGTCCTCTGAATGAGGATGGAGTGTTGGTATGTCAGAAACACAGGCTTTACCTGGAAAATAAACTGATATATTTTTGAAAAACCCTATTTATTGTTTTTGAATCTCAGAGGTTCAATCAAATATTGCTCCTTCAGAGGCTGCAGAAGAGCAGCTGAACTGCTCCTTGATACACCAACACGCTCCTCTCCCTGCCTGTCACCTCATGACAGGTCTCACAAACTGCACACAAACTGTTGGACCTTCAGAAACATTTTAGGAAAGATTTATGGATATTTCTTCACAAACAGCGTGCAGCCATTCCTCTGTCAGTGCCTTGATGGACCCTGGCCCCTACTGAAATCAGCAGCAAAATTCATGCTGAATTAAAGAGCATCAGAATTAAAGGACATCAAAAAGAAACTTGTCCTACATGGGCACAAGCGGAAGAAAACGAATGTTCTGTTTTCAATCACTCATTCTAGAGCGACATCTCAAGCCAATTAGGTACTTGAGAAACAAGTTCTTCCATCACTGACAGCTTTTGATAGCAGTGGGTTTCTGGGAGGCTCCATACCAGTGAATAACCAAGCACACAGCCAAATCAAACCCAGCAGCTGGGTAAGAGAAGGGCAGCAAGCCAGCAGTTACAAACCTTTCCCTTGCTTCTGCAGAGCCAGGGTTTCACAATGTGCTGCACATATCACTTTTTGCATGAGCCTTACGGAGTGATTTTATCTCTGTGAGGGTGGGAGAAGAGGGAGAGGTTAAAACACGACCCACCTTCCCCTTCTTTGGCGTCTCGATCTTGGTCAGAGCCTCCTTCGTGTGTGCCTCCAGCAGGTCGAGGTTGGGGATGGCTGGGGGTGGGCTCTCCTTTGCCTTCTTTCCTTTCTTTTTGCCTTCTCCCTTCACTTTCGGTGTTTTGGGAGGTTTGGGGGGCTTGGGAGGCTTCGGGGGTTTGGATGGCTTGAGTTGTTTGGGGGTTTTCACAGTTTTGGGAGTCTTTTTTTTAGGGAGCTTTTCTACAGGTGGGGGCGGAGGGGTGACGTGGACGGGCGACGGAGCCTCCTCCTTCTCCACAGGACAGCTCTCCTCGGTGGCGGCGTTGGCACTCGTGTCTGCTTTGCTGGCTTTTGAAGCGTTCTGCAGCGTGCCACAAAACACAAGGCGCTCAGACACGCCCGTCCCGCTTTCCATACTCACCTGCACCTCCACCGGATGGGGAAACAAAGCCCAAAGATCCCCAGAGCCGTGAGGGAGGGGAGCTGCAGCACAGGTCGGTCTGACCGAGGCCACGGTAACGCTCTGCTCACCAATTCCCACCCCCACATTCCTCAAGCCTGGCCTGGAGCAGCTCCAGAGGCTGGGCAGGGAAGGTAACCCAGCTGGGCTGTACCATCACGTGGGACTGTTACACGGCCTGTGCACACAGGATGGGCACAACGAACACTCTTCTGCTTGAAATGCTGATCAGCTTGAGCAAAAACCCTTTCCGTTTAATCCTGATGTGATAAATATAGCAGAATCACATTTCATGCCCTTGGGAAAAATTAGCAGTGAAATAGCTGCCCAATTAAAATTAACACTGACTAATTAAAAAGAAATTATTTTCTGCTTAACTTGCCGTTCTGACAATCAGAAAACTTAAATACTACATCAAAGAGGATCAAAGGACAAGATAGATTCGGTTTTGAGGTCTCTGGATGTGGTTAGAAACAGGGTGGAGTGTAGCACAACGTCGTCCTAAAGGCACTGAAGCAGCTGTGGCCACCTTTTGCTGTCACACATCTCCACCCAGCGGGACATGGTGCCACACTCAAAGGATGCATTTTATAGCCTGGACCCCCAGTACAGCAAATAATACAAAAACAGCACAAACCTCACTTAATCTTATTTCTTTGGCAAGGTCCTTGATAAGTTGTGCTGGTTTGAAGTTTTCTGGTAGTTCATCTTCATGCTCTGCTAAAGCCTAAAACACAACAAAGCCAAACTGCTGTTTCTGACCATGCTTTCTTCAAAAATAGAAACCCTCTTGAAGTGACTTGCCCATATTTTTCCTGTGTATTGAAATCAGTCTTGACTGCACTAGACGTTCAAATAAGAAAAAAAAAATTTTTTCCCTGTTCTGGATGTTATTGTAACAAGTTGTCCCAAGAGAACAACAAAGCCAAACATCTTTTTTCAGATATTATTGCATTTTCACAACTGCAACATCACTTTGCTCATCCCCAGTTCTCCCAAATCCTTCTCTTTGGCATCTTAGAATTGGATGTTTTGCAATGGAGATGTTATTTGTTCTGGAATTTTCTCTCTGCTCCAGCAACTGACAAACACATAATATTAATCCAGGCTGCTTCTCCTACCTGTTTTTTAGTCCACGACCTGAAAGCACCATTGAGAATCTTTGCTCCTTGAAGGAGATGAGCAGGAGGTTGTTGTCCAGCTTTATGCAAACCTAAGCAGAGAAAAAACCCAGTGTCATTCAACCACTGACAGCTACAGCTGTTTACAGAAAGCATTTAAATTGGATATTGCAACTGGGAAAGCTAAAGTTAGCTCCTTCAGAGCTGGTCCCCACAAATGAATCCCTAGTGCAACGGGATGGTGATGAGCAGTATTTTTACTGTGTCCCAAACCCAGCTGAGCCGTCCCACCCTGCGCCCCTGTGAGTTATGGCTGCACTGGCAGAGCTTGGCTCCCCTCGCTCCCATTCCCAGGCCAACTTCCAGGGGCACCCACCCCAGGCTGTGGGAATAAAAAGGTACCATCAGCATGCCCTTGATTCTGACTGAACTCTGGAAAAGCACCTTGTGGGTTAATCAGACACATTTTTGTCAGTATAGAAGGATCTGATGGGTGCCTCTGGACACATTTTACAGCAGGAGAAATGGAGGCAAAGAGCAAAGCAAGGCCGAATCTGTAAAGAACATTTACACATGGATGTGTGGATCGACCCTGCAGGCACCGGATTTGGAAGTGTTTGAACTTCACAGAAAACTTGGGTTTAATTGCCGGCGCTCCTGCTGGCCACGTGCCTGGTGCTGCTGTGGCCCCTGTACCCGAGACCTGCCCTGTCCTCCAGCTGGGATCCGCGGGGCCAGCGCAGAGGGGAGGGCTGCCCCTGCCTCGGGCTGGCAGAGCCCGCAGCCCGCTGGGCTGGAGGGAACGAATCCAGACCGACAGGCAACGCAGAACTACCGCGAACTTCCAGCATCGTTTTATAAAGCGGTTTAAACTGCCCTTAGGCACAGGTAGGAGGGAGAGCTGGGGTCCCTCCCAGAGCGTGATGGGAGGGGGTTCAGGGTGGGCTGGGCCACAGCAGCATGTTCTGCTGGTATGCTCAAAGCGGCTTGCAAACACCAACAAGACCAGTTCTGGCCACCTGTTCACCCTTTATGTGGACATCAGCATAAACTCAGGGTTACTGTCCCCAGACCCCAAAGCTGAGCCATCAAGGCGGGCAAGGAAATGCAGGTTTACCTTTGAACTTCTCTAGTAGATGCTTCCCCGTGTACCAACACGCCGTTTCAAAGTTTGGAAACTGGGTCAGACTGACAATTTTCAATCGCCTTTCTACTTCATATGCCCTGCAAGACAAAGCCACAGGAGCCTGAGCATCGCAGAGCACGAGTGTGTCACAGAAGTGCCAGGGTCACTTTGCGGCGCGTCCCCTCTTTGTCCTGCTGCCACGTCGGCTGGTGTCAGGCCAAAGGCAAAACATGACAGCACTAGTGAAACACTGAGATACAGACCTACGATGGTTTTATTGCATTATTTGCCCAGACTCAGTAAAGAACTGCTTGTATTGTCTACACGGGGCAAAGAGCCCAGCTGAGCAGGTGGGGGCTTATCCAGCAGGGAATGGCAGGTGCCAGGGTAAAACTCCAGGCACTTTGTAACAGTTCTGCCTTCAGGCTGTGGCCACATCAATCCAGGCACCTCAGGTATCCTCCTGGGCGTTGTGCAACAGGTGTAAGGACAGCTTAGGAAATGTCAGCACGAGGGAACACGGCCAGGGCGGACAAAGGTGGGTGCACCACCCCAAGCTGCCCAAGAGCTACGCCAACATTACTGTCAATGATTCATTAGTACTGGTTTATTGAAAACTCAGCCTCTACACAACTTTAAGGACAGATTTTACCTCATCTGCATTTCCACGCTTAGACTGTGTAGAAAATGTCCTGCAAAAGCCAGGCAGTCTACTGGTGTTAGAGTTGCATAAATCCAACCTAAAAGAGAGAGAAGAGTCCTCAAGACAAAAACTCGAAGGCCAGTACCACAGAGTTCAGTCCCAACGTGATGTCTGTACTTCACTGAGCACCTTGCTCCACAGGTACCCACACAGCCTTCAGCCCAGCCCCAGAACCGCACACGTTTTGAACAAAGCTGCCTCTGGTCCCTTCTTTGTTTTGCTACCTAATGGCAGCTGCTTTCCTGTCTCCACAAAGACCTGAAACAGCCCCTGACATGTGCTTTATCACAGTGTCAGAATCAGGTGTTTTCCAAACATGTATTTTCTCACAAAAATCCACTCAAGTTAGTGAATCTCTATGAACTGCTCTGTGCTTGTTCCACCATCTGCTCCACAGATGGCCGTAAGAGAAACGCCTACTTTCTACTTCTTGCACTCAAGGTAAAATTCAAGTGAGTAAACATTTGGTGCAGGAATCTACTCACATACAGTGAGTCACTACAGTGGCACTCCTGGCTGCTGCCTCCTGAGCAGTGGTCCCAGTTGCTGTCACTGCCTGCACTCAGTGGGGGCTCTGCTTCGTTTAAATGCACAGAGAGGGAGAGAAGGTCCCTGTCCCAGTTTCAACAGGTAACAGGGAAGGCTGGAAACAGCAATGCAAATGAGGAAATTATTGTTCATGGTGAGAGGAAGGTGAGGGAGATGGGCTGGAGCAGAACTGTGTTCACTTAAAGCCCTGTACTATTTTCTGATTAACTCCCTATCCTCACGGAGATCCTCCCAGGAACCAAGAAAAACAAAATGCACCATCCCTAATATCCAGCAAAAGCCTGAGTCTATCAACTAACCCATAAAAATCTGTGACACCAAGGTCTTTGGCTTCATGTGCAACAACAAATGCATGTTCACACTCATGCGAGGCACCTGTGGTTCCTGAGTGTCACAGGGGATCAATGTCTGTGACAAGGATTTGGGGGTGTCATGGTCAGAATATAAATTCATTCAATGTAAATTGTCTGTCACATGTCCGAAAGCACCAATGACATGGTGGATACAGAAAGAGAACTCGGGAGTTACTACAACCCAGCTAGACCATGAGTGGAACACTTCACCTACCAGTTTTACTTTTAAAAGGCTGCTAAAATATTAATAGAAAGCAGTAAATGTTCTGATTTGTTTTGTTTTGTTTGTGAGCATATGAAATAAAACCTCTACTGAAAACTGGACTTCATACTTTTACAGAGAAAGTTGTCAAATCCCACCCCTCTGGCATTTTGGATGTGCTGCTCTAAAGGATGAGGAAAGCCCTCCTCCCCCAGCTGCTCACCTGATGGGATGAAGAGTGTCTGGCCTTGTTTAACGGTGCATTTGTAACATTTATCTACTTGGTCTGCAAAAAACATCTCACTGTGATTTGCTGCTGACTGCCAGCGCTCATACAGAGAAATATTTGCAGAGGCTGGTTTGATGAGATAAAAGATCTTTTCTCCCTGAATTAGAAATACAAAATTAGCATTGAGCAGCCAAACCAAACAAGACTGCACTGGCACACACACACAGACACACGCACACAGACACACAAATATTTATCTAAATATACATGTAACATTGTGTGTTTTGGCAGTATTTAAATAAAATTAATTAGTCAGCTCTGTACAGAAGGGCTGAAATAATTAAATCACAGCTGACCACATCTGCTCAGATTTGTGGGAGTGATGATACAAAATGTTTATAGTGCCAGGTTCCATCACACTGCAAAAACAGGAGGTAGTATCTTTAAGGCCTAGAGCAATGTACGTGCAGAAGGCATTGAACAAATATTAAAGTCTTAAGAGAGAGAAAATACACAGAGGACTTCCGTGCTCCAAGTGTTTCCTCACTCAGGAGACCCTGGCACTTCTGGGAGTGCACCCACTTAGAGCACTTAAGGCTCAGATGCAACAGGACAATGACGAAAAAACCTGAGAGCTGACTTTTGGAGAGAATTCTATGATGGTCTTTGTGTACAAAATGGAGTTTGTTACTAGACACAGCCGAAAGCCAGCCCGCTCACCTTCAGCACGTGGTACCAGGCAGAAGCCCCGCCGGAGTCTATGTGGAAGTCAGTGTAGCTGTCCTTCACGCAGATCAGGCAGTACTTGGTCACTTTGGGTTTAGCCAGCAGAGCATCATCGGGCCAAAAATTTTCCACCCAGGACAGCTTCTTCACGATATCAGGAGGCTCTACAAAGCTGGACATCCTTACAGAGAGAGCGGAGAACACACAGGCAGCTTTTAGAACGGAGCACAAGGAGCCCGGGACGGCAAGAAGCGAGTGGGACTAATACTTGCATGGCAAACTGAGGCAGCTCCTCTTGTGGCAGTGGAACTGCTCTTCACTCAGAAAATTAGGGAAAACTGTTTACAGACAGAGATTTAAGGTTTTTTAAGTGTGATGACTTAACAACAATCCTTTGCCTTCTTTCAGCAGTATCACCTACGATCAAATATGTGCTGTTTGTAGTTTTCCAGCCCCTGCCTCTTGCAGCGCAGGCTCAGGTACCAACACTGCTGTTATCACAGGCACCCTCCCAGCCCCCTTCAGAAGAGAAAGTGAAATGTGTGCACTTTGACAGAAATCGTCTGGTGAACCTTAAAAATTAGCAAGTTAAGCATAATACTAATAATCCAGATAACAATTAACAGTAATTACAGGTAAATAACTCTTGATCTGATGCTGAAAATCAGCCATCTTATTTAGATGGACTAAATTATATTAAAACCTCAGAAGAAGGAAAAAGTCCAATTTGGGTTGATAATGTGAATATGTTTAAAATACAAGATATATAATATATATTTCTATAATTTATATGAATGAATCTATTTATTTACACTAAGAACATACTCTTACAGGATATATGTCTAAATTTATAGAAATTATTATCTTCATTCACATTGAACATATGTTCCTATTTATTTATTTATATCATTCATATATTATGCTTTTGTCAAATATATAACATACACTATAATCACAGCTAAGACAATGCAGTGGCATGACAACCAGATATTAAGTGTTTCATCTTAGAATGTGCTAAATTTTAGATTCAAATAGTCCAAAATTTGGGCTGGTAGTGCAGGACGTGAAGATTCGCTGCTAGACACTTTAAAATACCACATCAGTAAGAGTGTCTGCACTTCAAACCAATATTAAATGCTCCCACATGTCATTTGTGCTCAGTGTCAAGCCCTGATGACAATAACTCCATTTCCATGGCAGGGAAGATGGAGCTGTGCATTCAATTAAACTGTCACTGTCTATGCTAAGAAATAAAATATTTGCTATTAATGTCTAGATTAGCAGTGTGTGAACGACAGCTCCAGCAGTCCTTCAGGAAAAAAGACATCCCATTATTTGGGGATAATGGCAGAAAGCTGAAAAAATCTCTGCTGAGGATCCCGGTGGTCTCAGCCCTGCAGTGAGTAGAGCTGCTCTGCCGTGATGGGTGTGTGCCACAGGGATCGGGGGAATGCCTGGGAAAACGAGCTTGTCGTTATCCACCAGCCTTCCTTTTTAAGCCTTCGTGCTGAAGCAGAATGCTCCCCAAAACAACCATTTGTTTTTCTCCTGACATCCACTATCATCTGTGTAGTGTGGTTGTATGTAAGGATCTTTTCCTTCTCTGGCGCTTCCCTTCTGGAAGCACCAGCTACCCCAAAGGAGTGCAGGGCAGGGAAAATAACCTGCACAGCTTTTGATGTTCAACGTCTCATCGATGCCCCTGCCCACTGCTGGAAGGAAGGCACGGCTCAGTGATGGCAGCACAGCTGCAGAGAGCACCAGGCAGTGCCCTCAGCATTGACATCAGCTGATCATGGAATCACAGGATGGTTTGGGCTGGAAGGCACCTTAAAGATCCTCTCATTCCCATCTAGTCCATGGGCAGGGACACCTTCCACTGTCCCAGGGTGCTCCAAGTCCTGTCCAGCCTGGCCTTGGGCACTGCCAGGGATCCAGGGGCAGCCACAGCTGCTCTGGGCACCCTGTGCCAGGGCCTCACCTCCCTCACAGGGAGGGATTTCTTCCTGATATCCCATCCCTCTGGTCTGCACCATCACCCCCAGCCTGCCGTTGGGAAGTCAGCATCACTCTGACCCTGAGCTGCTGTCAGACAGATCACAGGTCACCTGGCAAAAGCACTGAAACCAGAACGATAACACATGCTGTAGCATTACAGAATTACAACCAAATTCCAAAGTTATTCTCCTCAAAGGACAAGTTACCCTACACTTAAAGTCAGAGCAACCAGAAGCTGCTACCCCAAGGTAAACAACCTTCTCTAAAGAGGAAAAGCACTGGGGAAGGCAGAGGCTGAACTCAGCCACGTATCCCAGATACAATGTGGGAATCAGTAATTTAAAATTATCATTTATATATAATTCTATATAAGTAATATTAATAAAATTCAAAAATAAACACATAGTATAGTATACAGCTGTGGTATTATATAGATATATGTTATATACAAAATAATAAATTAAATACAAATTATAAATCAAAATAAATCTGTAGTAATTACCGTGCAGCAGGCTGGACCCTTACCTGGTGTCAGAGAACTCCAGGTTTGTGACGTTTAAGACCCTTTTCCTGTTTGTGCTGTAGTAGTAATCCACAAATTCCTTGAGCTTCATCTTGCAGTCTTTCTGCTTGGTGACATCAGTGACATCAACACTCCGCTCCGGCCCTGCACGTGCAGCCAGTGAAGAGGACAGGTTTATGCACAGCCTGCCTTGGCCCCTTTTCTAGGCTTGGGGGTGAGTTAGCCTGTCCAGAAACATCTCAATCTTCTGATTTTCTGACCTTTCCAGCCCTTGGATCCTCCCGGTTGCTTATGTACGTACCCGCACAGATGTATGGGTGACACACAAGCATGAAAGACGTGCATATACATGAACACCCATCAAATGGTGCTCTTGCAGTCATGTCCCTGGGAAAACCATTCCCTGATACTGCTTTGGCTGCTGCTTCTCGTGCAGAGCAGCGCTCAGCCTCACTGCCAAGCTGCTACACGAAACAGGAGCGACTTAACTGCTAACTACAAGCTCCCGCTGCACAGCAAACACTGAGACCAGCACAGCTCACGGCACAGACAATATTTTACAACACACGTTACAATTTTCCACACAACTAAATATTTCTGCAAAGCAGCTGAGCTCCAAGCAGCCCAATGCCACCTGCTCGCCAGGTACCCACCGACGTAGTTCTCGACGTCGCTGACGTAGAAGGTGGGCGCAGGCACAGCCAGGCCCAGCCCATCCTTCCTGGGCACCAGGATGGGCTCTGCGAAGCCCTTCTCTTCCAAATACTCCGCGGTCAGCTGGCTGCCTGGCACTTTCACCACTATGTCCTCAGCACTGCAAAAGCAAACACAGATTCAGTGCTTCCACGCCGAGTTTGGAATGTCCTGCGTTCCACTGCTGAAAGGAAGACACCGTGGAAAAGGAATTATATGCAAATGAGGTACATAAGCCAAAACCTCATTTATTGCAAAGCACAAAGGGCACAATAAAATCATGCAACATCAATCGCTCAAGCCTCATGCTCCAACTACTGGGAAGTCCTAAAATAACAGCTTACAGCAAAAGACCATTTTCCTCAGCTGTAGGACCAGTCGAGCTACCAGTGATCAACGTTAAAGGAAGTAGTGTTAAATGTTTCACTCTAAAGAAGGTAAGATTAAAAACGTTACCCAATCTCAAATACATGGCCCTAGAAATGCTTTGCAAATCATTTTAAAGCAGTCGAATAAAGTGCTCAGGAAACTTTCTGCAGATCATTTTGCCATGGGCAGGGACACCTTCCACTAGCCCACAGTGCTCCAAGCCCCGTCCAGCCTGGCCTTGGGCACTGCCAGGGATCCAGGGACAGCCACAGCTGCTCTGGGCACCTGTGCCACGGCCTGCCCACCCTCCCAGAGAAGAATCAATCCATTTGTTATCACTGCCACTCTTGCTACTCCAGCGCCATTTTGGTAGTAAACATTTCAGAACAGAATGGCACAGATTACATTTTTGGCCTTTTTGCTCTCCTCAGCGTTCCCTCTGGCCTGAGACCCTCGCCAGCTCCCGCTGGGGCTGTCATTCCCTGCCTCGTGCTGGGAGCCAGCAGCGATGCTCCTGCCCCGAGCCCCCTCCCCTCCCGCACGCTCCCGCACACACTGCCTGCCTCATTCGGCCGCTTCGGAGGAGAAAATGCCTCCGCAAGACTTTGTGTCCGAGGCCCGGATCTTGCAGGCTTTTCTTTGTGCTACAGACCCTTCTGTCTCAGGAGATTTCATTTGGCAGCAGGATTTTCTTATGCACACATTAATGAGAAACAAAGAGAAAAAATGGGGGGCTGCCTTACTTATAACAATTTTGTTATTTACTCAGAGATACTGTATGTGTGACTGCAGTCTCAGAGGCCACCCGAGGTTACTGAAATCAGTCTGCCTGGGCCATAAACCTACTTCAAAATGAGCTGTGCAACCTGCCAAATTCCAAAAAAAAAAGAAAAACAAAGATAAAAAACAAAGATAAAAAACCTTGCAGGCCCCAATAAAAATAGCCAGGCAAGTAAAAATACTGAATCCTGAGCTCAGCAAAACACATCTGTAAAAGCTGCAAAACACTTTCCAGAATTATTTTCAGTTTTTTCCTTAAGCAGCCTAAGACTACTATCTTAAATTAAATGTGAAATTAAATTCTCCATAAAAAGGAAGAAGTTCTGTGTTTACTTTGCCAATCTCCAAGGATTCTTCTAAAATAATTAGTTATTAATAATTAAGGATTTATTTGGCTACAGCCTACATTAAAGAGCCAAAAGAAAATGATCACTCTCGCAAATGGCTGTGGAGCAGCCTAATAACATGTGGGACATGTCACCTAACAATTAGCACCATTCATTACCCCAATGAGAGAGCCTTTGTCACCCAGCAACTGAGCATGTCATTGTTCTGTCCAAGATGGGGACAGACTTCAGCAAAGTCATTAGGATTTTGAGAACTGGAGAATTCTACGCAATAAGTGGGTTCGTTTCTTATGCAAGTGGATGTTCTAGGGGCCAAACACACTCCGGTTCAGCCTGGAGAGGAGAAGGCTCTGGGGAGATCTTAGAGGCACTTTCAGTGCCTAAAGGGGCTTATAAAAAACAGCAAGAGTGACTTTCTACAGAGGCAGATAGTGATAGGACAAGGGAGAAGAGTTTTAAACTGGCAGAGATTTAGATTTGATGTTTGGAAGGAATCCTTCCCTGGGCGGGTGGCAGGCCCTGGCGCAGGGTGCCCAGCGCAGCTGTGGCTGCCCCTGGATCCCTAGCAGTGCCCAAGGCCAGGCTGGACAGGGCTTGGAGCAGCCTGGGACAGTGGAATGTGTCCCTGCCATGGCAGGGGTGGCACTGGGTGGGCTTTAAGGTCCCTTCCAACCCAAGCCATTCTATGATTCCAGGGTTCTTGCCTTCCCAAATCCTAGCATCTACGGAAATCCACAGGAACTGGGCTCAGCTCAGCGGAGATCTGAACACAGATGGACAGATGTAAAAAAGGGAAGTGCCTGTGACATCTGCCATCAAACAGCACTGATTTAATCACCAACACATTGCAATGCTTCCAGCACAGAGCATCCCCAGCCTCACAGGAGCCCGGCAGCACCTGCACCCCGTCCACACCAAAACCCCACCTGGGAAACGTCCGACTTCGAAGCTCTTTTATAAACACTTGGCTCCCGTTCTGTACAGGCTTGACCTCCGTTGTCTGGCCGGTATCATGCTTATGCCAGTTTCTTTTCTTTTTCACTGAAAAAGAATGAATTGGACAGCTATGTTACGTTGACGATAATTATTAAGACATCGGCAGGAAGGACAAATCTTCATTTAATTTCTCACAGAGCAGAGCAGAGGGAACCCCCACCACGCAGCCCTGCAGACTGGAATATTGCTCTCAATGCCCCATTAGACAATTGTGGTGCAGCTGAAGATCCATCACAGAGCGAGCAGTGAGCGTTTTGGGGCACAGGGCAGCGGTCGAGTAATTGCTGAGCCGCGGCGCCTGCAGCCTCACACAAGTACCGGCTCCGGACACCCCGGGCTCCCCACGCAGCACCTCGTCCTCGCCAGGAAACTCCCAGAAAGGCCCCTGGCACAGCCTGCAGCACGGATCTTTGGGAGTGCGCTCGTCAGGATTACCGCCCTCTAAAGCTCTGTCCAGTTGTGCCGGGCTTGACAGCACGTTTGATGGGATTTTAGCTGTGCCCTGCACACAGCATGGATGGGGAAGGGGAAAGGAAGGGGAAAGGGAAAAGGGGAAAGGGAAAAGGAAAAAGGAAAAAGGAAAAAGGAAAAAGGAAAAAGGAAAAAGGAAAAAGGAAAAAGGAAAAAGGAAAAAGGAAAAGGAAAGAAAGGAGTTAGTTGGTAGAACCGCAGGGAAGGGAATTTATTATGGTTCAGACCTGCAGCTCATGACAGATTGAGGCCCCTGGACTGTGCTCCCAGTGAGGGATGGACATGCAGGACAGTCCCTCAGGGATAAAGGGCCAGCAGGAACGAGCACACGTGCGTCAGTCAGGTTTCAGTGTGGTTTTGCCCTGCCTCTGACAGCCGGATAACACAAAGCAAGAAAAACTGGTCCCCCGTTTTCCCTGAGTCAGCACTATCTCCCTCAGCTGCTCCTGCTTCCACAGTGTGTCCAGAGAAACTCACTTTGGTAAGAAACTGGGTTTTTCCATATTTGCATCATTTAAAGCCTCTGTTAATAGAATTTTCATATGTCACATCACACTTTCATTTTCCACCCTTGTTTTACATCATGAAACTCAGTATTTCACCCCAAGCCCAGACCTCTTATCAAAACAGTGAGGGAAGGCAGCAGACTCCTCACGGATGGCACCTCACTCCTCACTCTTTGCACACACACAAATCCACACACTTTTCCATTAGGAAAGGAATCTGGAGGCCAGAGTTATAATCCATGAGATTTGGAAAGAGCAAACTTTGCTTTCCCGACCACAACCCTGGAACAACTCAAGGAAAGACATCTCCCAGTGAGTCCATCCCAGGTTTTGCACAAAGCATGTTGGGTTTATTAGTTCCATGCAGGCTCCAGCCTAGCTGGAGATATTCATTAAAGCTGCTAGTTCTTTATCTTAATGACTCTCAGGCTTAGTGTATTAATTCAATGCTCCTGGTAACAAAGGAAACAAGCCTGGCTTGAATGCCAAACCTTCCTCCTCTCCCTCCCTTTCCACCCTCCGCCTCCTCCCCCTCTCAGCACATCCGAATCAACACCACGAGTGTGCTGATTGCACTTGCACTCTGAGTGCAAGTCCCAGGGAAAGAGGTGTCACTTGCCACAGGAAAATTAAAGAGCTTATCCTCTAAGCACGTTCCTTTATTACACTTCAGATAGCGCGGAGCGCCGGGAAATAAAAGTGACAGATCAGTGCTGAATTAACAAATCCACTGCAACTCTCCCAAAACCTCCAGGGAGCTGTTTGTCTCGGCACCAAGAGCTGGCAGGAGTCCACCTCTCCCATGAACCTCCCTACTCAGCTCTCCCATCCAGATCTCGCATCCACCTCTCCCACCCAGCTCTCCCATCCAGCTGTCCTGCAGAGGCAGCCTGGGTTCCTCACCCCAGAGCGTTCCCCAGGAGGGGCTGTCTCCTGGAGGGCAGCTGGAGTCCATTACACTGCATCAAACACTCGACCCTTGGCCATTTTCAGCCATGCTTTCTATATTTTATCTTTACCACGAACAGTAAGGACTAAACGCTCATTCCCATGTGCAACAGATCCCAGCTTTGGCCAGAAAAGCTACTTTGTTGTAATTTATCACAGATTTCTTTTTCTGCAGATCTTTCTGATCCAAATTTAACCTTTGGGAAGTCCAACAGAGGAAAAACGGAATACATTTTTACAAAAACTCTATCTCAGAATGAATAATTCACAGGTATACGTATATTATTTCAAGCCTATTTGTGTGGAAGGGATCATCAACGTGAATGCTCGGGAAGAATGAAAGGGTGGTCAAGCTCGGGACAGGGCTGCCCAGGGAGGTGGTGGACTCCCCATCCCTGGAAGTGTTCACGGGACAACTGGACATGGCACTCAGTGCTGTGGTCTTGACAAGCTGGTGATCAGCCACAGGTTGGACTCGGTGACCTTGGAGTTTTTCCCAACCTAAACGACTGTTTGGGTTGGAAGGGACTTTAAAGTCCATCTTGTTCCACCCATGACCAGGGTGCTTCCACTAGAGCAGGGATACCCCGAAGCACCCCGTGAGCTCTCCACTGATTGACACCAAAGGTTGTAACTACTTAAAGCCACCCATAGCCTTTGGTTCACTTGCAGCTCTGCAACTCCACTGATTCCAAAGGATTTCTCCTGATTTTCACTGCTGCAAACGAGGCAGCAATCAAACCGAGCATTTCAGATTGTCTTGTGAAAATGAGCCAAGCCTGCCCAAATGAAGCCCTTACATTTTATTGAAATGATGTCAGGAAATGCTGGATGAATATGGATGATTTTTTCCCAAAGAGGAGTCCCTACACATTTCATTAAACAGGAATGGCTTAAAATGCCATGTGACAGGAAGCAATCTTCTGAGAGCAGCCACTCACCACAGTGGTAATGTGGAAAAATGTAAGGAGAGGAAAATGATTTTTGAATTTGACATCTGGAAAACATATCTGGTGGAAGGCGAGCTCCAGAAATACACGTATATTTTTAAATCCAGACAAGTTGCGTAACAGACAATTGGTGTCTGTGTTTCCCTTTGCTAATCTCACAATAATTAAATACTACCAGTGAACTACTGGCGCTGGAACAACTCCTACTCCTCTCTTACAAAGCTGATAGTGCTGGATAACGGGTCTGAACAGACACTGGAGCAGTTAACAGGCAAAGGAAGCCACCTCCCTGCAGACGGCCCAGCAGCGCCCAAGCCCTGCAGCAGGACATGCTCCATGCAAATTCCAGCAGATGGAATTCACGAGCCAAGCCGCTCCCACCTTCGCTTCATCCAGCTTTCAACTTCCCTGGCCTGCTGCACCCTGCAAGGAGGGGCTGCAGCATAACAGCCTCCTTTTTCCACAGCATCCATGATTTTACACACTAGTAGGGAAAATTGCTATGCAGCTTGTGACCTTGTCACCAAAACTCAAGGTAAGGATAGCAATAATATATGTTTAAATAACATTTTTGCACTTCACTTCTTTGATCATTGGTCTCGGACATCATTAAACTGTCTAGGATGTATTCAAAGGGAGAAAACAAAGTGTCCTTGCTGTCCTACAGAATGAGATGTTGGTCTGTATTCCCACCGTGCTGCATCCCCAGAGGGAAGAGGATCAAGGGACACCTTCTGAGACCCCACCTGCAGAGCTGCCTCCAGATCTGGGGGCTGCGACATCAGCAGGACCTGGAGCTGCTGGAGTGATCCAGAGGAGGCCACAGAGATGCTCTGGGGGCTGAGGCCCCTCTGCTCTGGACCAGGCTGGGAGAGCTGGGGTATTCCCCCGGAGAGGAGAAGGCTCCAGGGAGAGCTCAGAGCCCTTCCAGTGCCTAAAGGGGCTCCAGGAGGGCTGGAGAGGGACTGGGGACAAGGGATGGGGGAACAGGACACAGGGAATGGCTTCCCACTGCCAGAGGGCAGGGTTAGAAGGGATATGGGGAAAGAATTCCTCCCTGGGAGGGTGGGCAGGCCCTGGCACAGGGTGCCCAGAGCAGCTGTGGCTGCCCCTGGATCCCTGGCAGTGCCCAAGGCCAGGTTGGACGGGGCTTGGAGCAGCCTGGGACAGGGGAAGGTGTCCCTGCCCATGGCAGGATGTTGGAACTGTGCTCCAGCAGCACTTTCTGCTGGGCTGCATGCTCTGGGACACATCAGTGGATTTTTATTTGGATAAAATAACTGGATAGACAGAAACCTTTTCAAAAGCATCAGGATATTGTTGTCAATTCAACTCTCCTCATCATAACTGGTATAGTAAACTTGCAATCTTTTTATCAAAACTGCCATGTCTTGAATTCTAGGATGACGCACTCCAATTTTTATGGAATTGATATTCAATTCCTGATTATAGGCTTTTGCTGCTTCTGTCTGGGTTTCTTCCCCTTGCACTGAAAAGTAGGCGCCTTTCATAATTTATAATTCAAAGCAAAGTGAAAGAAATCAAAGTATCAGACCCATCTCAATTTTATGCCTTGAGACTCTCAGAGGCCAGAGATCCTGTGCTGCTGCTGCTTCCCCCCTGGGTTAGGAACAGTCTGGGGGTGTCTGCAGTCACCCCCCTTCCCAATCTCAAATCATTCACTTCAGTATGATTTGGGGTTATTCATGTAACCAGGAAAACAGAACACTAGAAAGGCTGATTCTTTCAAACCAGAACATTTTGTAGGGACATGCTGACTCTGTTAAGTCTTTCAGAACCAGCCCCCCAAGGGGGATTTTGCCAGCTTCCCAGTTGGACCCTCTGGGAGACAAGAAAAGCTGCAGGTCATTCAGGTTTCCAGTTCACATGTGATTTTTTAAAAAATCACAGTGGAAATACAATTCTATTTTTTGCCCACAAAACAGACACTTCAGACTCCACCCCACTCCCACTAGAAATTTTTTAAACTTTAGCAATTAAGGCAATACAGAAATAATCGCTTGGGTTAAAAATTCTGAATTTTAACACAACAGGAGTCACTCTCCAGTCATCCCTTATTCCACACTAAAGAAAAGGTCATCAGGATTCCTTCAGCTCCTGCAGATGAGTGCACTGCTCTTCCTCTGCAGGATGCCCTGAGGTTGCAGAGCAGCAGGATCCTCCCTATCACTGTTCCTTCTTTATAATAACTGGTTTTCAAGCGAAGCAATTCATCTTTTACACAGATTGGTTTCTTTTCTTTTTTTTTCTCCAATGTATAATAGAAAGAATTTGTGAATTAATCTGACCAAAGCAAACACATCCCACGATTCCTTCCCAGACAAAACTCCCACTGAGATCAACTGTCACTTTTGCTCAGGAGAACCTTTTTCCAGCGAAAGAACTGCAAGAATTGGCACCCTCAGTGTATCCTACAATTTGACTGACACGGAAATCGCTGCAATTCTATATCCAGGCCAAGCACAACAAACTGTTTCTTACTCCTCTCATCTGCAGACAGAAAACACCATGTAGGTCCCTAAACTCCCTGTATTAGCACCTAGCTGCCTCCATAGGATTTTTCTAGCCCATATTTCCAAGAGTGGGCACAATTCACGCAAGGAAGGACACTCGGTTATCTGTGGGGCCGGGCACTGCAGCTTTCCAGGTAAGTGCCTTGCATGAGCTCCCACACGTGCCTAAGCTGCACCAAAGCTCCATGATCCAACCCGCAGCCTCCTCCCACTAACATCCTTCCTCACCTTCCGGTTTGAATTCCAGCATCTATGGCCCATGATACCTAGGCGTGCCTTTTGTAACGGCCGAAATAAAAAGCTCCTGTAGCTCAAACACCCCGACTGTGCCGTGTGTCGGGGACTGGCTGCACAGGGGTACTTACAGGTCGACTTTCCGTGGGTTTTCTCACAATTTGGACAATGATAGATGTCAATATCTGGTGCCTCTTCTTCTTCCACACCGACACAGCTGGAAGACAAGAAGGTAAATCTGACATTAGCCCGACCCTCTCCGAGCACAGCACTAACAAGGAAAGCCCCGTGCATTTGCCATGCAGCCACACTGCCTGGCAACGGCCCTGCCCAAACCGGGTTTGGGGGCCTTGTGCGCTGGTACCGACTGGGTTTTGTAGCCTGCATTCCTGAGGTGATGCTACCAAAGCTGCCAGCCAGAAGCCCAGCAGTAGCCCACTGTGGAACTCCATTAAAATGTGGCAGAGTCCCACAGAATGTTTTTTTCCCAAGGAGACCGTTTTGCACCTACAGAGAGTTCTCCCAGCACCATCCCACACAAACCTGATTAACAAAACACATCTTCACAAAATCTGTGTGGGCAGCTGTGAAGCACCAGAGTGATCTTGGAAGGGATACCACGTGCACACCTTGCCCAGGTCCCACCTCTACCACGGTGTAGGGAGATGGGGAGGTAGAGCAGACACCCAGCTCAGCACTCCTGGCTGCCAGGGGCTGGGCTGTGCCGGGTGCCACCGAGGTGGGTTGGGATGGGACACACCAGCAGCACCGGCAGCCCTGGGCAGGCTCACGGACAATCCCACGGAGAGCAGCACTGGGGAGGAACCAAACACACAGCAAAGCGCTGAACCACCCAAAACAAGAAGCTGCTGCACAGTCCAGGTGCCGAGCAGCCAGCCGAGGAATCCGGGTCCAGCATGGCACTGTTCCTGCCTGTTCCCGGAGGAAGAGCCAAGGGGACTCTGCTCCTGCTGCCTGTGTCAGGAGCAGCCCAGGCTGCAAGGCACCACACAGAGAAAAGGGTTCAGTGGGGTGCTGTGGGATCCATCCCGTGTGCCTTGGCTCCGTGGGAGCTCAGCTAGGCAAGAGCACCCCTGAGAGGCATCAGAGGCACCTGAAGCACAAGCAAGGCTGGATCACACCGTGCCAGGAGCTCTCCTGGGCTTTCTCTACTCCAGCACCTGAAGTGCCTCCTTGGTGCTCTGCAGCGAGCAGGGAACAGCTCCCAGTGCTCTGCAGTGAGCAGAGAGCACCTCTCAGTGCTCGCAGAGAGCACCAACGCCGCTCCTGTGCCAGGGAAAAGGCATGGGCAGGGGTCATGCAATGCCACCTCCAAGCACAAGGCCACATTCTGCCTCCTGGCATTCCACCAGCAGCTCTGAGCAGTGATGAGTGCAGGAATGCAGAGTTTATGGCTCCTGCTCCTGTCCTGGAGGAAGCAGAGCAGAGGATGGTTGCTCCACTCCCAAAGGCCAGGCAGCAGCACCAGCCAGTTCTACCACGCACTTCACAGAACCTCTCAGATCATTCTCTTGAACAATGTTCAAGCTCTGCAGGACAACGCCAGCGTGTCCCAACATCGGTTCAGCAATGGGGAAATTCATGCAGGGTGGACACTCCAGCAGCAGGAAGGCCATGACCTGGGTGCTGATAACGGAGGGATAACACCCGAGCCTGTGCCCCTCCCTCCCACGCGAGCCCCTGGACCCGCTCCCCGAGGAGCTCAGGGCTCTGGGGGGCCCTTGGCAGGGTGTGCAGGTGTCCAGGAACCAACAGAAGCACACCTGGGGCAGGGGAGCAGCTGTTAAAATGCACTGTGAGCCCCCATGCCCAGAGATGGTTTTGAAACCCCTGCTGACCCCAAGGCACACGGTGCTGCACGTCACCGTCACAAACCACAGACACACCTGCTGCTGGAGAACAGCAGCAACAAAACCGAGGCTGCAGCCACGCTGGGAAAGGCCAAACTAGCTAAGACACAGAAACACATCTTTTTTATTACCATTGTAAACGTTGTGTCAAAATAAGATCCTGCCAGAAACCTTGGTGGGCATGGTGCCCCTGTTGCAGCTGCCAATGTGGGAGCCAGCTCCCTTCAAAAGAAAGAACCCAGGGTCTTTCTTTTGAAAGCTCTGCAACCAAAGCCAGAGACACTCTCATCTCTGTGAACCCAGACTGGGAACAGAAATCATTATTTTGGAATTGTGTCAAAGCAACTGCAGATTCGGCTGATTTTTTTTTCATTAAATAGTTACTTGAAAAAATACAAAATTATTGTATGTCCTTGGGAAGCCAGCACAGAAAACTGAAGTTTGCTGACAGGAAAAATCATCATCACAACAATCCAGTCCTTAGAATCCTGTACATACATAGAGAAAAATATCAGATTTGTAGAAAATACCAGAAAATTAGTAGAAAAATACCAGATGAATCAGTAGAAAATTTAAACAAAACCTGGCAGATTAGAGCCAGTGTAAGGGAATGTAGAGGATTCCTCTACCCACAAAGCTGTGCCAGCTGCTTAAACCACTGGATTCAGCTTGCTAAGCTCAGTAAAGGTATGGATTAGGCTGTATACAAGGGCTTGAAAAGTTTATATTTAGCTAAAGCAAGGAGATGAGACCCTTGGCACAGGATGGGAGGAGGTTTGAACAGCTGTGGCACAGGGCGATGGCTCCAGTGTGGTGGGAGCCATTGTTCTGAGAGAGAGTCAAACATCTGAGAGAACAACGCAGAGAAGTAAAAATAACTGACCTCAAACTCCAGTGGGCCCCTACAAGACACAGTCAGCCTTTCCAACTGCAGCACGGCTTTGGAAGTGGTTTGGCCACTTACAGCTGCTCACAGGGAGAAGCTGCTGCCCTCACTGTGCGGGAAACCGGGAGTGTGAACTGTCCAAGGGACCCCGCAGCTGAACTGCCTCGGGAGATCAGTAACCCAAATATCAGCCCCCTCCAGGCTCTGCTGCTCCTCGCAACCAGCAGAGCGTGGCTCTCCAGGCACTGCCAGCAGCAGGGCTGTTGGTGGGCTTCCACATGGATACAGGCACAGGAAACAGCATTCCCACAGCTAACACCGGGCTGCCAAACAGGCGAGGAACAAGGTTGTCCCGCTGCCTGCATTAGGTTTACGGGGCAGGATTTGGGCAGCAGGGGGTCGTGACTGACCCATGGGTTGGTCTGAGCATTTCCACCTGGGAATAAAACCAGAAGGGGACTGCCAGCATTGGTAGAAGCCAGGGCCCAGCTCTGAAGTGTCTCCTGCGCAGTTTACTAATGTGTTTTTTCTCAGGGTGGTTAATTACCAATAATATAGAATCAAAGCATTTCTCCAGCTGAAGAAAACCAAGTCATCTACAGTGCCTGAACAGTGGTGTTCTCCCCCTCAGCCCCCAAATGCCAGCACAAATGGCTCTCTGTGGTTTGCATCTATTGGTTTTTCCCATGAGAACACTCCACTTTGGTCCCTCCAGATTTTTTTCTCAGCCCCATTTGCCCAAGAGAAACAAACATCAAAAACACTCAAACCAAGCATTTGAAAATGATCAAATGGGTCTAGAGGCAGCTGGCAAGGGATCACAGCCAGTGCTTGATCACAGGTGATGTGTCTGGGATCCAGGCAGTGTGCTGGGGATCCAGGCAGTGTGCTCAGGATCCAGGCAGTGTGCTGGGGATCCAGGCAGTGTGCTGGGGATCCAAGTGCTCTGTTTGAGATCCAGGCAGTGTGCTCAGGATCCAGGCAGTGTGCTGGGGATCCA
>VWPU01010178.1:43664-53841 GCA_013398955.1 Callaeas wilsoni
GGATCCAAGTGCTCTGTTTGAGATCCAGGCAGTGTGCTCGGGATCCAGGCAGTGTGCTGGGGAGCGGGATCCCGCAGCGGTCTCACAGCAGTGTCAGTGTGATCTGGGTGCGTTACCATTGTCAGGGAAGAACTGGGAAAAGCTCCCAGTAGCACTGTTGGGTGATTATTCAGATCCACCAGTGCAATAGAACTGGAGGCACCAGCTTCAGCAAAGGAACACTGAGGCAGAGCTGGCCAGGGACGGGCAGGGAGCAGGGGACATGTAGCAGGAGGCAGAGCTGGGAGTAGCCTTGGGAGCAGCAGCAGGAGCAGACTGAGCTGCTTCATTTCCACCCACAGTCCAAGAGCCCGTTTCCAAAATCCCAGACACTCCAGAGCAGCGTGCAGCCAGCCCAGCAGGACCCCAGCGCCGCAGGGGCCCCCACTGAGCGACGCCACGCTCGGGCTCCAGCGCTCCGAGACGGGGCTGGTGAAACTCGCGCAGCACGGGCACCTCGCCCCCGGCCACCCCTCGCTCAGAGGGGCACGGGCACGGCCGGGTGGCCCCCAGCAGCACCCCCGGGGCAGGTCTCTGACTGTGAATTATCCCCTCGTGCTGCTTTCTAACCGCGAGACAATGACGGCGTCTGGCAGGACCAAACGCGTCCCTAAGGAAAGCACCAGGTTCTCAAAGCGGGTTAGAAGGAAAAAACTTTTCCTTGGGGAAGGACAGAATCACGGAGTCATAGAATTGTTTAGGTGGGAAAAGAGCTCAAAGACCATCGAGTCCAACCGTTCCCCAGCACTGCCACGGCCACCACTAACCCATGTCCCCAAGTGCCACATCCACTGCTGAATCCCTCTGGGGATCGGGACTCCACCATTGCCCCGGGCAGCTGTGCCAAGCACGGACAACTCTTTTGTGAGAGAAAACCCTTCCCAGACACCCCACAAAGCCCCTCGCGTGCCATCCCATGGCTGTTAATGCCTGAGGAGCTGCAGCCGTGCCAGCTGGGAAATGGGGATGCATCTGCTGTGCAGGGCAGGGACGTGGGATGCTGGAGCAGCAGCCACCACCATCCCTTCCTGCCCAAACACAGCAAAGAGGGCCTAAGAGATTAATTATCCTGCACGCAGGAATCTTGTTGGAACAATTTTAACCAACCTAATGGTTGATTTTTAAATGGTCGTTAAGTGATTTAACTCATGTTGAGGCAGTGTAAAACTAATTTGATAATGAGATAAAAGGGAAACATTATTAAAAATGTATTTGAATTTTACCAATACTGTTGTAGGGGGAAAAAAATAATAATGACAAGTAAAGGCTTTGATATTGCAGCTGTTTAAGCTGATATCTCACCCATGTTACATGGACCTAAAGGAGAATTAGCACACGAGAAGCTTTTGCAGTCTGAGGCTACAAATTACATTTTTATTAGAAACTTTGCCCTTTGCCACTTTAAAATGAAATCGCTTCTGTGTTTGCAGTGAAGAGATGTTCAAGTTTCAATATTCTGATAAAGTTAACAATGATGGTTTTTGTTATGCAGGCAACACTAATAAAAGGTGGGTAAATTAAACTGGTTTTACAGCATGAATGTTTCTGTCAACCCTGGGTTGTCATCTGCAGGGAGGTGACATTTTAGGTAGCTTCAGGAGAAAAATTAACCCACATAGTATCTGTTCTATCAAAGCCATGTCACCTCCATTATCAACCAGAAGACAATAGAGAAAAATAAGAAAAAATAAACAAGAAAAAGGCTCCCGTGGCACAGCTCTGGCCATTCCCTCGAGTCACCAGAGACTTGGAATCTCCTGTAAGGAGACATTTGTGAGGGTTGCAGGGGCCTGTGCAAGTCTACACTTCCCCAAGGGCTCTTAGGCTTGTACATAACTCCCACTGCCATCACTTGAATTCTATCAGTGAAACATTGCTCAGGATGACCAAGGATTTAAGGAGCATCCACCTCCTGTGTGCGTTGAAACCAACACCTATGAAGATGGTCTGGCAGTGTGCCTTCAAACCAAGCAGTTCTGACAGGAGCCAGAGATGAAATTACAGCAGCAGAGACCTGCATCCACCACAACATTCCAGATCCACCGAGACAACTGTCACGTCTGCCTTCCATCCTTATTTTTGGGTCTTGGTCAACCACTACGGTTATTTCTGGGGCTGATGAGAGGAGGTCTGGCCTTGAATCAGAAACTGAGACCAAAACAAAACCGAGGTCCTCTTGCAAGACAGGACCCTTAGACTGGGGGCTCCTCATGGGAAGCTGTGCCCCGGCCAGAGCCATGCCCACGGCAGCAGGGCACTGTCCTTTCCAAACCACATCTGCTGCAGGCCCCTGAGCCACATACACAAACGTATGGCTGGTGACTCTGTGCTTTGCCTTGCTATAAATAATAAGGTTTAATTTCCTTCATAGAGCTTTTGATTTGTTTCCTTTGGGAGACTCACGGGTTATAATGGCATTAATTCCTATTTGCCAACCTTGTCCTTATAAATGAGGATCTTCATTAAATGAATGTTAAGCGATGAGCACTATAATTAGGACAGATTTAAAATGCAGTGTGCCTAAATCAGAGACTGCCCAAGATGTTCTCTTTTTTATTAAGATATAATTTGAAGGAGAATTACTGCTTAGTTTAGAACGAATTATCTTTTCCAACAACCTCTTCTCACTGAGGGAATGTACAGAGCAAGGAAATACACCCTGCTTCAGAACTGAAGCAGCTCTCCTCATCCCTACTACTGGCAGACAACACTCTCATGAAACACAGGTGGGTGAAAAGTGCTAGATGAGACTCTTTCCCCCCTAATTATTTTACGTCAACTCAATTCTATTCAATCTTGCTGTCATATAATTTAAAATAATTAGAGACTGACCCCAACAATCAACCACACAATTCCAGCTGACTGCAATGCCTGTCATCTCAATGACCTCAGAGGCAACACCTTGAAGAGGTGAACACCTTCATCACTGACTGGGGAGAACGTCTCATGCCATTTTTCACACAGCAGCATATCTCTTGCCTTGCCCCGTCCCCTGGCAGTATCAGCCCAGGTCAAACCCCCATCCTCTGCCACGGGCAGGGCCTGAGCTGGGCACAGGACACCTGTGGGCCCACTGCTGTGCCAAGGCACTGCTGCTGAAAACTGGGCTCAGCCTGTTCAGCAGAGAAGCTGCTCAGCCCTCTGTGATTACAGCTGCCCTGATGTTTGTTCTCCTCCTTCTCATCACTGAGCTTCCCAAAAGCAGATGGGAAATAAGCCAAGAGGGAGGGAACCAGAGAAAGAGGGTGGTAAAAACAAAACTGGAGGAAAAACTTGCCAAGCCCAAATTAAACCCAAAAGGTCAAGAAGTCCATTAAACAGAACAAAAATAACCCTCCTCTCAGAATCATTCTCTTAGGTTTCGTTTGTTCCTTGTGTAACTCCACTGAAAGAAGTGGCACCGGTTCACAAAAGAATCTGGCCACCTCCAAAAATTTTTCCAGGCTGAGTGGCCATACTGCAACTGCGGGGAGCAAGAAGGGCTCATCCCGACCTGAGAGCAGGGGAAGGTGACAAAGCAGACAACAGCACCGTGCAGGCCTCCCACAGCACCCCGGTGCATCCCAGCCCTGCCCCAAAGGGTGCTGCGAGGGCGACGGAGCCCCCGCCCTAAGGGCTGAGCCAACAGGCCGCAGGTGTGAAAAGTGAACTGGCCTGCACATGCCTCGTCTCTGCTGCTTTCTTCCCCTCTCCCACTCCTTTCACCAGCCACCTTCTGTTCTCTGTGTATGGTTTCTGTTTCATCCTCAACTGACGTGCAGGTGCCAGCCAAGAAGCGCAGAGCCGGCAGAGCCACGACACCCGTCCCGCTCAGCGTGACACCAGCGGCCCATCGCCGCCCTCCTGCTTCAAACAGATACACCCCAACAGCCGCGCTCTGCGCTCTGCAGAAGGGCTCAGGAACACGGCCAGGGAGCGGGCAGCACACCTCCTGGCTCCCCTGCACAGCCCTAGCCGGGAGCAGGGCAGGGACCCTTCCCCACAGCTCATCTCCCCAGCCTGGTGGCACTCAGCGCCTCTGGCAGCAGAACAGCTGCTCACACGGAGTTTCCCGACGGCTGAGATCTAAACACAGGTGGGGTGGGCACCCAGGCTTTCCTGCTGAGGTCACGGAGAGCTTTCCTGGGTAGAGGGCACTTGCAAGCAGAGTCCTGGCCCTGGGGCTCTGCCTGAACGTAAACGCTGTGTCAGGTTAGTGGCCATACACCAGAAAGTGGACTCATGCATAAAATCACCCTTTACCCTTCCTCCCTCGGGCTCCCAGCTCATCCCAGTCTGCACAGGCAATTCCCCAGATCCCTAAAAACCTCCTCTTCTATCACCACACATACTGCAAAACTTCTCTACAGAATCAGTGCTGGGTTAATCAAATAAATCCTTGTTTATCTGCTGCACATAGCTGCAGGATGGAGTGATGAAGTGCATTCTCTCACATGCACTGAGGCAAGCACAACACTAAATAAAGATCCTAAGAATGGACTGATTTTCATGAGCATTTCAGAAACCACAGGCTATATTCTGCCCAGTGCAGAAGGGAGTAGGAAGGAGAATTGTCTCAGGGAAAATAATCCTTGAATTATTGTATGATCAACAAAATTCTGTGATATTAGTGTCTCAGCACTTCCTCCTCACTTAGTGTGTCACCCCAGCTGTTGACCACTGCTCTGTGAAGAGCTCCACGAGGCAGCCCATGGGAGCAGCCCACTGTCAGACCAGCCTTGTACAAACCCAGCATAAACCATCCTCCACAGAGAAGTGCTGCAATCCAGCCCTTGTGCCTCTCCACTCATAGGGCACTTCCTGCCCAATACAGGTCAAACTACTTTGCAAAAATATCTACTATTAGCACGTGCCTTTTGTTCCTCAGCAAAAACCAACTGTGACATTGCATAAAAGAAATATCACCCACCTTGGAAAAAAGAAATCTATCAAACAGAAATAAATGAAATTTCTAGATTGCAGCAACCTGCAGCTACTGCACAGCCCAAGTCCTTGCCAGCATCACACTGTTATGTGGCCTAACTAGAACCTGTGCATGCCAGCAACAAATCTGTTATTCAGAGCTGGAAGTCAGAACCCCCAAGATCCCAAAAAAGCCCCAAAAAGCCATGGCTCACTGCTCAGTTCCTTGAGACCCTACAGAATGAGGTCACAGTTTCAAGGTTCAATACAACACATCACGCACCACAAGGGATGAGGAGGGCGGACACTGCCAGCTCTCTAACCAGGACATATCCAGACCCTACAGGCCAACAGAGCCAGCTCCTGTGGAAGACTGGTCTGAGGGAGCCCTGGCAGCCACCAGCCCGGTGTGACAGCCGGCAGCACTGTGAACAACTTGATTTAACCTCAGCCTTTCTTTGCTGTCCTGAGGACTTGAAGATGAAAAGCATCTCTATCAGCAATGCCACCCCACAAGTGGCCAAACAGTTAGGCCACCTTCCCGGGAGGGCCCCACAGCAGAAGGAACCCCAAAAACTGGGCTAAAGCCAAGCCCAGAGGAGCTGGAGCCAGGATCAGCTGTGCTGGCTCATTTTCCCCACAAAATGAGCACTGCAACACAAACCGGTGTTTTCCAAGCGCTGCACAGTAAAACGTATCCCTTACGTCTTGCTCTCTGTAGCTCTAGGAATTCCCTTTAAAAATGAGCAGATACACATCGGGAAATCAGCCGTTGTGTAAAACCCTTACAAACTGACCGCAGCCTTGCCCTGACCCTGTAGTTCCATTTCTGCCTCCACCAGGAACATTACTGCAAATACTGCTGCTGCCAGACCAGCTGTGCCCGACCCACAACTCACCAAACTCCTGTAACACCAGCCTGTTACAATCATCCTGCGTGTCCCATCCACAGCCACACGTACGGCAGGAGCAGGCTGGAGATGGACAGCGTACGTGTGTGACTAAATGATAAGTGCAAATAAACTAAACAGCAGCAAAGCCCCAGACAACATCATTAATTTTGTACAGCAATAACTACTTGTACCTGTGTGTATTTATACATCCATGTATGTATTTATACACATTAATACAAATCTGAGTACTGCATGTGTTTGATTTGCTTTAATTGTGGCACCCATTTATATAACCATTTATATAACTTATTTTTAAATATGAGGTAACTTATCACTGTAATTTGCATAAGCATGCTCAGATCTTGCTAAAAATACTGATCAATGGTTGGTTCTCATTTTCAGTCACAGTACCATTTTCATGTATTCTTTATAGATACATATAAATATATAAACACATGAAAATCTTGATAGTACCCTGACGTTACCTTTTCATGCTCTGCTTTGCACGGCAAATACCCTGAACCAAATGTAACGCTCACAGGGGAAGCTCCAAAATGTGCAATGAGGAGGGAGAAGGAACATGAATGATTTTCACTGTCATATTTACAAAGAGCTTACTGTATTAAACCCAACAACCACACAATTAAAGAATGGTAAACTATTAACAGAACCTCCAAACCATTCCTGACTGTTCCTGTTGTTGAGCTGCATAACCTCTACTTGTACCTTTGTTTCATTTCAGCACTTCAAATATATTTTCAAAAGATTAACATCAAATTTCAAATGACCTAATTAGAGCTTTATCGCATTTTATTCCTATTTCGAGATGCAAACTGGCTTTACACATCTCCATGTACACCCATGCTGTGCTCTGCGTGTTCTTCCCATGCCGTTCTCCAGCTGGCTCACCTCCACGATCTCTAATCCAGGTGACAGCACAGGCTCCCCTGGCCACGGAGCGCTCAGCACTGTCCCACTGCTGCAGACAGCCACAGAGGAGATGGTCCATCTTGCCCCTTGGTACAGCACATGGCATGTGTGTGTGGGAATGAGGGATAACATCCTTGACAGCGGGAAGCAAAGACAACCCGCGTGTTTAGAAGGAAAAGCCTGGTAGAAACAGGCGTAAAGCACGTGAGTGTCCTCGGCTCAGGCATTCAGACCAGGCACTGGGCTGGTGAAATGCAGCAGTGCTCTTTGCGTCCATGGACTTGGAAGGATTTGCTCCACCTGGTAACTGACAGGGAACCCCCAACATATTTCTTAATCACCCATGATTTTGAACCGTGGAGGAGCAGTAACTGCTCGAAATAAAATACCCAGTGCCACGAGCACCGAGTTAGCAGTGGAGACTGCACGTTGTTACGGTGTGGTGTCGTGCTGACATAAAGTGCTCTGTGCTTCGGCTGGTTCAGACATCTGCACATCAACCCACCCTGGCAGGAGGCTGGAACAAGAGGAGGTTTAAGGTGCCTTCCAACCCAAATGATTCTGGGATTCTATGGGAAATCATAAATTTCCTGTTTTTCTCCAGATACTTTTCTTGCCTTTTTACAAACACGACATGAAGCATTAATATTGTTTCTCTGCTTGTGACTTAACACAAAATCAGAGTTTAGCCTTGCTCTTCTCAAAGGGAAAACCTTACCTGACTGAACCCTTCCAGCCCATGCAGACAAGGCACTCCTTAAAAGGGCTCCACAAGACATCCTTCCTTAAAAAACGATTGTGACATTTTCTGTGACGTTTCTGTCCCCCTGAAGCCCGGTGGCATGAGCCGGACCTGGAATGCCAGCGGGCCAGTGCCACTGAGCCTCCCCATCAGCATGGTTTGCAGTTAAAGCAACCAGTTCTGCTCTGAGAGGGATTTCAGAGCCCCAAGAATGCAAAGAAACACAAAATTCAGAGAGAATAATGAAAAGGCAGCAGCAGCAGCCGACAGGTTCAGACTGTGACCGTAGGCAGCCAGGCAGGCTCTGTTCCCACTCACTGCGCGATTCCGGGTAAGTGCTCTTCAGAAACACCTTCCTGACACACGTTTTCCTTCCTCAAACATTCGCCAGCTCTCACACCACAAAAAAGCAGAAAAATTACTCTGAAGAGCATTTGTAGCGAGTGCTTTGTATCTGAAAAACTTCCTTGCACCAAAGCATAAAACAACAGTTCTGCTTGTTCTAAATAAAAAGCCCCAAGCAACCAAAAAACCCCAACTAAACAACAAAACCCGCCTGTAGAAAGCCTCCTGGGAAAAAGCTTAGGTTTGAGACCTTAAAAACATCAAGACTTGGCTCATCATCGAACACTACAGGCAACAGCAGTTCTGATTGCAACTGACACGTTGAATAGATCATTTCCTACAGCCCCTTGCTTTGGAAGCATCAGGGAACAACCCCAGCTCCAGCTTATTCCAGCCCTTCGGGTATTTTTCAAATAGGATTGTAATTGAATTCCAGCAATAACTTCAGTTCAGCATTTTTTAAATTGAAAAACTTAGCACTATGGTAAAAAGGGACATAAACTATACGTGGGACTTCAGCAGCAGCCAGTGCCAGCTAAGGGCAGCCCCAGACCGTAACTGGGAGCAGAGCACTCTGCCCAGTTCCACTCTCGGTGCAGGACTGCTCTTCACACCCCCTCCTCGCTGCTGGTGTCACTCACAGCACCCATTTCCTCAGCTGCTCCCTTCTCCGTGCGGTTTACAAACGTCAGAAGTGAATCTGAAACATGAACTCCCACTTTTCAGTAACACCCACAGCATCCCACCAGGGCAGTGGGCTGTGTCCAGCCTGCAAACCAAGGGAACATCACCACATTCCCTGTGAGCTGCTCACGGGAGGAGCACGCAGCTGATCACACCCAGACCTTGGAGCTACCTGAGATGGAAAATAAGGTGATTTTCGCTGAGAAAAAATGAAACCCAGAATGCAATCCCACAAAACTCCAGAAGAGTGAGCACATGGCATTACCTGCCTTTCCAGAAACCACAACATGTGCACAGATCTATTGATTCTAATAGAAGATATAATGAGAGCTACATATTGAGACACACACTCACAGAAGTCACAGTGATTGTCACTCCTCTGCCCTGCCAGGCTCTCAAGGAGCACAGTGCATTCTAGACACACATTCAGTCTTAAAGAGGGCATTTTCTGAAGATGCCAAGCAGCAGAGGCTGACTCTGTGCACTGACAGGTTTGCTGAGTTCTAGGGAACAGAAATGCCCAGGCTAGTGCTGCACAGCTGCCACTCTGCATCAGTCAGAGCCTGGCACAAGGGGAGACAGGAGGACACCTGTGACAGCAAATTCCAACTCGGAGGCTGAGATTCTGGGGTTCTACTGAGGCAGCTCCAGCAGCCTGCCAGCCATCAGGATGGGAAACTCAGCAAGCACAGACCATAATTCTGCTGCCAGCCTTTCCAGAACAGCTCCACTCCCCTTCCTCTTCTAGAGATAAACGATTAATTTTCTTCATTATGTTACATATTACATCTAAAATATTAATGTACTCAAATTAACGTGCACACATGAGAGAGTTAAGTCAAACCCCACCAAAGAGAAGTTAATGGATTTGCCAAAATCTTGGGAGGAAAGGAGGGGCAAAGCCAGCAACAGAACCTGGTCATCCCGTATTTCTGTCGTCTGCATGAACCTCTGTGGTTAACTGGTATGTCTGAAAATACAGAATCCCAGTATGGTTTGGAATGGCAGGAATCTTAAAGTCCGTGTAGTTCCACCGCCTGCCATGGGCAGGGACACCTCCCACTGCCCGAGGGTGCTCCAAGCCCTGTCCAACCTGGCCTTGGACACTTCCAGGGATCCAGGGGCAGCCACAGCTTCTCTGGGCACCCTGTGCCAGGGCCTCCCCACCCTCACAGGGAGGAATTTCTTCCCAATATCCCATCTATCCCTGCTGTCTGGCAGCTAGAAACCACTGCTCCTTGTTCCGTCACTCCAGGCTCTTGTCAAAATCCCCCTCCAATTTACTCGGAGCCCCTTCAGTATAACTATATACAAATATTGTGTATTTAACACAGAGTCCTGCCTTTAGCAATTTACACAGCAACTTTAAATCCAGAGGGTCTTTTGTCTCCACAGTTCTACAAACCACACAGGGATCTCTGCATCGCACGGAGCACTGCAGCCTGAGCATCAGCCACTCTGCAGGCAGCCAGAAACGTGGAAGGACCAAGGAAAGCAGAAAGAAACACGTAACAGTCTCTCAAAATAAACTTTTAGACTATTGCATGGGACTACGAGAGAGGTCGGCCTGGTGGAAGGACAAGGCAGAGCGGCGGCTGCCGAGCGCCCTGCTGCTGAGCGCTCCTGCCCCGCAGCTCCTGCC
>VWPU01010181.1:0-58901 GCA_013398955.1 Callaeas wilsoni
GGAGGGAAGGGGGAGGCCGGCCCCGGACCGCCGGCGGGCGGGGCTTGCCGGCACCGAATCGGCCGCCGCTGCCCGCCATGGGAGCCGGGGAGGGGGGAGGTGCCGAGCACCGGGCGGAGCGGAGCGCCGCGGAGCGGAGGGGGCGGTGCGCCCCCGCCCCCGCCCCCAGCCCGGGATGGGGAGGGGGGTCCGGTGCCTCCCACGAACACCCGAGGGGTCCGCCCGGCCTGTGCTCCTCTGCGCAGCCGACCCGACCCGACCGGTCCGGTCCCGTCCCGTCCGGTCCCATCCCTGCCCCGTCGCCTTCAGCCGAGGCTCTTCCCCTGATCACTCCTGTTTTTCCCTTTATCTGCGGCGGGGAGGTGCGGATGAATGGTTTGGTGGGACGCGCTTCAGCGAGGAGGTGCAGGATTACAGCACACACTGTGGGCGATACATTGATTATTCCTAGGCTCTGCTTTCCCGCTTTCCCTGGCAGTCCCTGATTACTCGATACAACACATTACGGCACGGGGGTGTCCATTGTTCCGATAGTCAAAATTGTAATCGTACAGGGTTTCTCATTATGACTGCGGTACACCTTAAAATGATACATTTTTTGTAAAAACACCCAAACCCACAGTTGAAATATAAACTGCGTTCCATGTGGGCATGAGTAGGCTCCCCATAAAAATCTCTGTTTAGCCTGTCAAAGACAAGTTCGGTTTGCGCGCAACAATGTCTAATTTACATTCTCTGTTTCCGAAGCTTTAAATCACTGGCACTTTTTAGAATGAAAAGTTGAGCACAACTTTGTTCGTTTCATTGCTAAAATGAGCCTTGCCTGCCTGCCTGTCAGAGCGATTAGAGACACGGGGCACATTTTCCCCCGTGACTTTGAAAATGAGAAGAAACGGGGATTTTGCACAGTCTCAGCTGTTAGAGCATCGAGCGTCAAAAGGTAAGATAGCAACCAGATTGAGCCTGTAAAATCCTAGAGCACATCCGCAGTGGTAAGGTCACGGCAGCTGCGAGGCGAAGGTGCTGCCACTCCCCTCGCTGCCTGGAAGAATCAGGCAGATGTTGGAAAAAAACCCAGCCCTGATCGTTTGTTTTTTGCAGAGCAGCAGGACCTTGCGGAGACCCTCGAGAAGGCTCTGCTGACAGCAAAGAATTGCAGGAGTTCAACCGCAGCAGGGCTCATGCCGTGGGCTCGGTCTGTTCTGCACACCCGAGGAACACAAGGTCTCGCCCAAACCCACCAAGCAGCAAGAATGAGAAGAAACTGAGTTTTACTTTTTTCTTGCTTGTAGTATTTTAAAATACAGTGATTTCTCAAACTTGTGGAAACTAACTTGTGGCAGGTTACAGGTAACTTCCAAACGATAGTGCTTAACAGGGAGGTTTCCCTCCTCCTGTGCCACACCACCATCACCAGCAACCTCACCTCCACGTTTTGCTTATCGTATTCTATTACAAACAAATCGGTACCGTTGAGCTCTCATTAAGTACAGGAGATATTCCCAGAATCTCAGTGTATTCTTTCACACAATAAGACAGGCAGCACAAGGGGAAGTTGCTTTTAAACACAGCCCTACACGGCTCTTTGAAACGTTTGGCTGGAAAAAGCCAGCCAACCTCAGCAGACTAATTCTGCTTTGAACGGCCACCACTTTGCTGATACATTAAGTCATTCTAATGAAAAAGGCATACTAGTTCTCGTATTAGACATATCGCTAGTTTCTCTGTAGAATAGATGGAAGAGTTTTAAGGAAAACCTTAAAACTTCTGCTAAACAGAGTATTGCCTCAAATGGTTCTTATTCAGTGGAACATCAGAGGACTACTTCTCAACACTTACTATGTATATAATAAAGCACTGGCACTATTTCACTGCATAAATTTAACAGGTTTGAGTTGACAATCTGACAAAAAGATTAATCTCAAACTCACAGCATAAACAGAACTTCCTTTAATGTTGGAAGATACTTTGGAGAAGGTATTTGCAAGCCCAGGTGATGTGAATTGACTACAGCAGGTTACAGTAAGTAGACCAGAATGAATTGTCTTCAGGATCAAGTCTGTCATTCCAGTTTTCCTGACTAGCATCTGAAGGTTTGGCTGCAAATTGAAGCACTTCCCACCCCTCCTGCTACCAGTTCTGAATGCTGATTCTCACTTCTTGATCACCAAAAGTAGCGGCGTTCAGCTGGGGTTTTTCCACAGTATTTTTCTGAATACTTTTGAATGGAGATGTGAACTTATGTCTCCTGACAGTAGGCTCGTTTTCTCAGCTACTTCTGGTAAGCTCTTTGAAAAGACCCTCCTGTCCCCTAGTACCTTGTCAGCCACCAGATGAAAGCCACAGTCTTAAAACATACCCTGTATTTCATGTAGGACTGGGACGGATACAAAAGCTCTACCTCTCTATATCCTAATAATAATATCTGCCTCTGACAGCAGGTTATTTCTGCAACTGTCACGATTCCTACTTTTCTAGAGCTGTTATTACCTTTATATATTGCATATTATTACACAGCATATTCTTGGGAAGTTGTTCTTCTAGTGACAGCATATGGAGGACCATCAACTGTCAACACAGAAGTTCATGCATTCAGAGTGCTCAGACGTTATCTGACACACATCAGAGGTACCGAAATAAGTTTTGGAAACCATCTAATTATTCTACTTGTTACTAAGGGGAGGAAATGACTAACAAAAAGGAATGTTTTCAGGTTTTAGTGGTAGTTCGTGAATTCATAAGGGGAGGCAGAATATCAGAATCTATGGAAGCCACACATTTGTCATCCAAACAATGGCATTGATCTGAACATCTCCAAAAAGTTATGAGAAAATAAATCTGTTATTTACATTACAGGCATCCTAACATTAAACACGTCTACTGAACTGTGGCAGCACCACATTTTTTTTGTATGAAAACCTGTATTTTTGGTAAAGAATCCTGGTACGGTAGTTCTCAATACAGATTCTGCAAACATCTTAAACAGGTGAATAAAGGTGACTGATTGGATCAATAGAACTTCTCAGATTTATTCTACCAGACAGAGATACCAGGATATGTGGTATCAGTAAGCAGTTTGCAGCCAAAGATGAAACCCTGATCCTGTGGGAATCAGTGAAGATTTTACTCCTGAGTTTAATGAGACCAAATTCCTTGCGAAATTTCCAAGGTGATTTAAAATCAATCTATTAGAGTGTGTGCTCTAACCACAGTGCTGTAGAGAAAGTCTCTCACTGTCACGATGGTTCAAGGGTTTGAGGTTGGTTGGTTTTTTGGTCGCTTTTAAAATTGGAAAGAAACTATGGGATTCCACCTTTCAGTGGTCTCTAAGTCATGGCAAGAACCTGAGCTTTTCCTTCCATTGCCCAAGCACATGCTTCGCACTCAAGGCTCCATGTTTTACCAAGCTCTATATTTTTGTTCTATTACAGGTTTGTTTCCAGCTCGGAATCTGCGCTTGGATTTTTGCAAGCACAGTAATTTGGACTTCTGAAAAACAAGTATCATTCATAAAACGACATGTGCAAATGAGTTGCCTAAAATAAATCACCCCAGGTTTAATTTATATTCTATTATTCATAGTCCTATTCATTAGTGTTTTAAAAGGGGACCTATCCAGAGCTGCTTTTTAGGCAACACAAAAGAAACACTTTGCTCCAAGTTCTTCATTTTGGCCTTTATTAATGCATAAGTCACTTTAATATTATTAACGAGCTATTTCTTCTCGGTTTTTACCTGCTGGGGAGGACAAGATAAACAAGGAGGCCTGATTTTTCCAGCTGCTAAATATGTAAGCAGCACGACGGCTTCAAAGCGAAAGGTTTTAGAAGGCAACAGCAACAAGCGAACGGTGCTCTGGGGGCACTCCGGAAACAACGTGATGGTTTCAGAAGCAAAATCGGGACAAGCGGGGTCATCCCCGGAGCCGCGGTGTTGCCCGGTGGGAGGCGGGGGCGGCGGACGGGTGAAGGGGCCGCGGCCTCTCCGCCCCCCGCCCGAGGAGCAGCATCCCCGGGCGAGCTCCGCGGCGAGAGCTCCCCCTCCTGTCCCGCTCCTTCCCAGCACCGTGGGAAACGCACCATGGAGCCTCGGACACCGGAACGCGCTCAAGCACCAGTCTGCGTGCGATTATGCACGTATAAACCCACACGTCCACCCACACACGCAGGGGGAAAGCTGAAAGTAAAAAGGGAGGCTGTTGTCTCTTCTTTTCCCCCAAGTAACAGCTCTAGAAGTCGCAGGCCAAAGTAAAGGTGAGGCTTGTAACTGGGTTCTCTTAATATTGCTGATAATTTACCTTATTATTCCCTGCTTGCCAAGGTGTTGTCAGCTCTCCATCAGGTTGCTTGGTAATGCCAGTCACCGCGGAAAACATATGTCTATGCAGTCTTTCACCTGTATCGGAGGGGAAGCCATAATAAACAGCAATTTAAATTCAGGTATTTGGTTTGCTGAAGTGTTTAATTAAACAAAGAAATTCATTATGTGAGTTCACAGAAAAGTTCCATTACGTTGATTTATTTTTTTTTCGTTAGACTTGAAGCGGAAATGTTCCTCTGACTTTTTTTGTGGCACGCTAAGATGATAGATTATTTATGCCATCAGAAGCAAATAAATGCAGTGAATAATTAAAATATTGGCTCCCAATTTTTTTTTAATAAGTAGACAGCCATTTTCGTACACATGGAAAACATATATATGAGCTTCTCTCTTGCTTCAGTTCCACCCAAACCCCACTTCCACTTCAGCGATGTTTTTTCACCCATACCTTGGAGAAGGGGTACATTCCACTCGTTCCTGAGCTTGGACAAACTCCCACAGCATTACTCACACACAGTAGTGTCTGTAGATTCCTTTCTGCTGTGGATACTAATCTCAATCCAGAGTTTCCTTAGACGATTAGAGGCTGTTCTGCAAAATGTCAAGAGGTAGCCTTTCCAAAGCAGACATAGTATGGCAGTTGAAATGGGAGTAGTGGCGGCTTTCCAAAAACAAAGGTCTGGAAATGTTTGGAGATATTTTAATATTGACGAATATTTCAAATTTTTTGTGCTGCTTTAGGGTATCAGTGTCAAATCTGTACTGATTAATGGCAAGACAGTGCCTTAACACTGTTAATGCCTTTTGAAACTTCTGGCAAAAAGAGAGAAACTTTATTTAACTTATTAAATTATTAATAACTATTGCTCTTTTGGCCTGAATCCTCACATAATTTGATAAACAGAAAGAAAATTTAACTTGTTTCTATGATTCTTTGTTAAATACTTTCAAGTTTCCTGTTAAAATGTCTTTTTGTTTCTTGCTTATTTTCTCATGTTCCTTATGACAAAAGTAAGCAAGAAGATGTCTTTAGAATGAGAGAACGCCCATGCTATTAAAAATCAATCAATATTAAACTTTTTAAACGGTAGCAACGCATTAAAAAACAAATTAGTAAAAATATGCCCCGGACAGCACTATTGACTTTGGGGAAAAATCTTTATCATCTGTCTACTGCTACACTCTGGTTATTCAGTGACTCTTCTGTGATGCTTTCATATTGAATACAATGCCAAAAATCAAGGTAGAGAAAAATAAAGGACCTATGGATGAGCAAAAAACTTAGACACATTATACCAGTCTTGAACTTGGCTGTGACAAACTGTGGGTTTGCAGCTTCATTACGGCTAAGCTCTGTACCTCAGAATGAAATGAATCTTTGCAAAAGGGATTTTGTGAATCTTTTGAAGTCTCATTTGGTCCAAAATGGTGTTCTACTTGCTTTGTCATACAGATTGGTAAGAGCATATACTAAGCCCTACTTCCTTGAGGGTTTCTTCTTTCGTTGGGGCTGACACCCAAAATGCTGATCTCCAAAGGCTGCTTTGGAGAAGGTCTGAGCTACTGAGGCACTCTCCTACTCTGTGTGTGCTGTGCCCCTGTTTCTTACACACATCAAAAACAGGGAACTGTCAAAATCAGAAGCAAAACCGGTGAGGTATGGAGACTTGTGCTCTCTGCAACAGTCCTGAGCTGTAAGCCTCCCTCTGAGGTGAACTGAGAATGTTTACAGCCAAGGCATATTCATTTCTTCACCTATCAGTTCTTGACAATGACTGTTTCCTCCTCTTCTGATCCTTTTACTTCTCTGTACTGGAGAAGGCAGGACAGAGTCTTCTTGGTTTTACTTTAATAAATAGGTAAGTATCCCAGATGCTGCAATGGCAGGAGAAGAGGCGGAGAGAATGTGTGGGATTGGGATACAGCAGAAAGTTCTCTCTTCTTTTTAACTTCACTCTTTTTAAAAATAGATTAATTTTACTGATTCCTGAAAATACTGGTGCAGTAGTCTACATCAAGTTCTTCCTAAAAAGTATCCCTCCTCTTTTTGTCTTTCTGTGTAGAATAAAAGAATTTTTTACACTAACGATACTGATTTAAACATTTTCTCATAATCCTGTATTTCCTCTGTAAGCTTTGTTGCATGATATAGTATGTCAGTTTAAGTAACATCTGTCAAGGGATGGAAAGCAATTGCAGGTTCTTTTCATTCATAAAGTCATTCTGGAGTTTCTTCGTACTTAATTTTCTTGTCATGCTTTCAAAAACATTACATCATTTTGTCCAAATTACCCCCTGCATTGCATATACAAGATACAGTGGGTTATTCATTTCTTTCCTGGACCCAAAGAAACACGTCAAGGTATCTACACTGATATATACTAAATGATTTAGAGTTCGTAAAAGTTGGGCTTTGACATGTCATTATTTGACAATTACTCTTCTGCTGCAATGCTTGTTTTCCTGCCAGCATCTCCCCAGAATCCTACATGACATGTGATTCAATCTCTTGATCTTCTCAGTTGTATTTACATTAATTTTACACATACTAATATATAATGGCAATGCCTTCACATTGATGTGGTGAAAAGTCTGTCAAAAAATCCAAACACATCTTGGGTATGCATAACAGAGGTATATTCAGGATTAGAATGGGGCACGTATTTATCACATCAAAGAACAGCTGGCATTGGAAGGGACCTCCGGAGATCATACAGTCCAACCTCTCTGCTCAAAGCATAGCAGGTTGGTTCTGTGTCCGGTCATGTCTTGAATAAGTACGGAGACTCCATAGAATCTCTGGGCTGCCTCTTCCAGTGCTTGACCACATTCATAGTAAAAAAAAGCTTTTTCTTATATTTACATGGAATTTGGTCTACATCGATTTGTGCCCATGTGCTTCTTGTCCTATCACTGAAAAAAGCCTGGTTCTGTCTTTTCTACTTCCCTCCCCTCAGTATGTATTTATACACATTGATCATATCTTCCCTGGGCCTTCTCTTCTCCTTGTTGAACAATCCCAAATCTCTCAGCCTCTCAAACATCAGATGCTTCAGTCTCATCATCATCTCCATGGCCTTCCATTGTCTTTGTTCCAGTGTGCCCATGTCTCTTTTATATTGTAGAGCTCAGATCATGACCCAATAGTCCAGGTGTGTCTCATCAGAGCTGAGTGGAGAGGAAGGATCACATCCATCAACCTTCCAGCAGTGCTCTTCCTAATGCACCCCAGCCATCTTTTCTGCAAGGCTGCACTGCTGGCTCATGTTCAGATTGTTGAATGTTAGGGTCCCCATGGCCTTCTCTGGAAAGCTGCTTTTTAGCTGCTTCCCCACCTTTGTTACTACAAACATTATTCTGATCTGCATGCAGGATTTCACATTTCTTTGCTGAAATTCATGAGATTCTTGTCAGCCTGTTCTCCTGCATCTTATTAAATTTGTTTTGATTTATGATCTTTTAGGTAATTAGTAATACTATTAGCTGGAAATGTTTTGTTTTCATGAACTGTGTGGCTTTTCCTAATTAAATCATGCATGTACCATTAATGATAATAATCTATATCTCTTAGCATAAGTAGATTTTGCTCAAAGACAGTCCTGAGAATCCTTGTCTACACAGGCTGGATATTTTGGCTTAAAACATGATCAATATTTGTATCCTTCTCCATTCCAGATTCTTGAAGTCAAGTGTGGTTATTGATTTCTTTTCACCGTGCTACTAGTTAAAGCAGAATTTACATGTTCTCACCACTCCCTTTTAGGTCACCAGAGGGTGTAGATGGGAGTCGGTCACATGCAACTTCCATCCCACCCAGATAGCTCAGCAAAGGCTTGCCACGAGACGTCAGCTCCAGACAGCTTCTGGGAGTAGAGGGTCAGGAACACCATGCTTATTTTGATTAGCATGCGTTGAAATCCTGCTCACCCACATGGCAAACCCTGCCATGCTGATGTTTATTCTGAGTATCACTAGAGGTCCCCAGGTGCACCACCATTCCTGCAAGCTCAGGCAGCAGTGGCTTGCAAAGCCAAGGCTCTGTATTATTTCTTCCTCTCAGCCCTCAGGACAACACGAGAAGTTGCCTGCTGCACACCGTGAGTGTCTCTTGAGCCCTGGTGAGAGGAGCTGTAAACTGAGGTTTACTGGCTTTGCCCGAACTGCCAACACTAAAACCAGGTCCAAGGCCAGCTCCATAACCTTGCCAGCCATATGATTAGTTGGGGTCTTCTTGTCTGTTAGCTAATATTACAACTACCGGTTAGTAGTACAGCTATTTCACAGATGAGAAATCATCAGGAGAGAGATAAAGTGAAAAAACACATGTACTTGAAGAGAGTCATAGCCTCAACTAGAACTCAGCTCTTGTCTTATAAGACAGTCCTGTCACCATCAGAACATGTAAACTAACCTTCTTGGAAAAAAATGAAATGCGAGCCTCCCTTTGAACCAGCTTGACTTTGAGCTCTCTCATGAAACACCAACAACCTTTGAAAGAACATGGGGATGGCACCATTGAAAGATTTTGCCTCAGCTGGCTGCAAATAAAGTTATTTGAAATAACTGCCAAAGCTGTAATTTATCAGACTTTTTCACAGATTCCACAAAAGCAAGGAAATTCAAAGTTGAAAGGCTTTCTCCAGGCAGCACATGCCAGGCATTTGTGCATGAATTGCAGGAGGGGAAACGATATGTTTCTTTTAGAGCTGTTGTTGCCATCACGGAAAGTGAAGAAGCATCTGTGCTTTGGAAATCAGTGGATGGAAGGTGTTCCGTGAAAGGGAGCATGTGGGAAAGCAGCTTAAAATGGTGAGAGTGTACGAAAGTAGCAGGAGTTCTGAATGCCATTGGGGAGAAGAAGTGGAACAAGGCTGACACATAGAAAGGTGGCGAGAAAGCAAAAAGAAATGCAAAGAGGAGTACACTGAAGGGAAAAATCCCACCCACTTTTGGCTAGAGAATAGGTCTGAACAAGTTCCAAGAGAGGAACAGAGAAAGAGAAAAAATTATAGGGTAGACGGAAAGTGTATCTATTAGATGACTGTGCAGGTGAAAATGTAAGTTGAAGTTTTGGTGTTTTACTGTGGAAACAGATACAAAGCTGAAAATCAGTCGTCCCAGCAGGACTCCTGATATAGCAAATCTGTACATTTATAGCACATGAAACCTGTTGGATGATTCTCCTCTGTAGCATTGCCACTGATCCTGAAAAAAATTGGAAGATTCACATTTAGTAATATTTAATTAAAGAGTACTACTTACCTTAAATCACTGTAAGTAAGGATTGCACTGCCAGTCCTAAAGTTCTTCATTTCGCTCCAGGACTGACGATTTCCTGTGTCACTACACTGTGAAGCTGAATCCAGGGTAACAATTTAATACTTGAGTGCCCAGAGTCAGGCAGATGCTTTGCATAAAAGTGTTCTCTTGTGTTTGTGGAGTGCCTGCAGCTCCCTCCGAGAGCTGGTGGGTGCTGAAAATCAGGTCACTGTCACTCAAGGGCTCAGAAAGCAACTGAGGTGCCAAAGTTTAAGACTAAACTTACAAGTAAGTGGCATCATCGTGGAAGACTGTGTCTCTGAAGGACTGCTGTGCTTTCAGTCATTTGAATTTTGGTGTGTGATAGGCATGCATTTGTAAATTAGATGCCTTTATAGCTTGTAACACCCTCCAGAAACTAGGATAAAAGAAAGAGGGCATTAGAGAGGAAAGAAGGAAGATGAGGGGAATTAATAAAACAGAAATTGATGGAGATGTTGTTCAAGATTCTTTTAGACTAGTTTGGGCATGCATCATTGGTTCTGAATGCAGATAGGAAGCTTAAAATAAGTTAAATAAAGTGGGGTTCTTCCACATAACACATAATAAAACTGGGGAACACAGTGTCCACAGGATGTTTGGAGGGAAAAAGGTCCAAACAGCTTCAAAGAAGGGCTTGGAAAAGCCAGACTTGGAAGATCTGAGAAATAGCTCCATTTTCATTTATTAAACATGATAGACTTGACAGAGCATCTGGCTCAAGAAGTCTCCAAACTGCAGTCAGGTGGGAGCTGGGTGGACATACCACAGGACTTATTTCTCCATATTTGCGTCATTTCTCATTCTATTGCCTTAATCATCTCATTCTGGCTCTTATGGGAGACAGGGTGTACTACTTTAAATGTTCCTTTCATTTGACTCAATGCTCTCATATTCTATTTTGCATTAGTAGCTTTTGTTTTCCCTTCTCTAGGCTACTTAACTGTGCTAGCCTAAGTCAATTGTTCTTCCTCTTGTCCTTCTGCAGCAGTAACTATGATTGCTGTGATGTCCAAATACGAACTATTTTAGAGTGTGTACTGAAGAGGCAGGCAGGCATTTTAATTACAGGGATTAAAAGGAGAACAGATCCAAGTGAGTCGAGTGCTAGGTAAATATAAATGCATCACCCCTTGTACCCTGAGAGTCATCACTCTTTGTCTCCAACAGATTGACATCAGGATAAATTCAAAAGCAGAGGGAATAGTACTGGAAAACACTATTTTTAACATAAGCATGTACCTAGACTGGGGTAAAGGGTATAGATAGCACAGTTATATTACAGATGGATACCTTTTTAATTTCCCGAAAGCCATTTAGTCAGTGCTACTTAAAATACATTATTTTGTTCAGACACAGAATTACAAGGATGGATTCAGATGGTTTTGAGTTTTCCAACTCAAATTGAAAAAACATTTTCTGTATCATCCATGTTCACTTTCACAGGTTGCGGCTTGGTTCCCAGACTGGCATTACTCTCCACCTGGTCACGAGGCACTGAGTGGGCACAGAGGTAGATAAGTCCCTCAAAAAACTGTTTCCTCCAGTGCTCTGGACTTTAAAGTTGATCAGTAAACAGCAAGTCAGTGCTGAGTCTCTGGTGCGGAGTGCTCGTGCTGTGCAGCACTGCTCAGGGAGTGGGTAGTGGCTTTCTTGGGAACTGGATCTTTCAGGCATGTTTCAAAGGGGACTCATAAATAGAAAGGCACAGAAACCCAGGTGGAGGTAACAAAGACATCGGTGACTTCTGCAAAGTTTACGTCAAAGGAAATGTGCAGCCAGCCTTAGCTTCCAGTCTAAGTAATAAAAAGAGAAAGGCAGAAAAAGGTGTCTAAACCCAGGATTACCAGCAGAAAAAACATTTAGAATTGTATCTATGTTTTGATTATGCATGTGAATAGCAAGCAGCAAAATATAAATAACACTTCATAAATCACATTTATTTAATCCCCGAGAAGTAAGCATTTTAACTGAGAAATGTTTCCATTTATTTAGTTAAGTCCACATAAAATGTGCATGTTGTGTACACTTGCCAGTTTCCTGGCCATACTACGACTTTGATCCCTGGATTCTATCACTACCTGATAACTGTTTCATGATTTACGTAGAGTTTCTCAAACCATTTTTCACCTAACATAAAAAATCCCTTTTTTTTCTGCAGGACCCTCCCAAATCACATCATCTTCTCTGATTTTATTTTTTAAGGGATATTGAGATGGAACTCACTGGAAAAAAAATACATAGAAAATCTAGAAATTTGTGGGGTGGGGAATTTAATAAGGGCTACATGGGTAAGCCTTTGTTCAGCATGGCTGTCACTTCCTCTTTGCTGCATTTCACTCTTGTCCAAACCATGAATTCCTTAGGCAGGGGACCATCTCCTTTGTTCTGGTTTTGAAATGTGTCTGGTTGGAGTTTTCTACTGCTACTAATGTTCAATTAAATTCAAATAATAAATAGTTAACAGTTTGTCGAGCTGCAGAGGTGGGGCTAATCAGCTGAGGCTTCATGGGGTGGTTAATGATGGATTAGGAATGGGGGAACTGATAAAGCCGAATATTTAAAGACTAATATTGTACAGGATGATGGATGTTTTGTCTGCTTTGATTGCATATGAGCAGAAACTAACAATGTGCTTATCTTCCTCCTCCTTCTTCTGTAGATTACTCCGCTCCAAAACGTTGCTGTTCTGAGTCTCTGCCCGAATTCCCCTGAGCGGAGCACTGCCCATCAGAGGACATGGCCTGAGAGGCTCTTACAATGGAAATTGGGTGGGGAGGTGAACAAACAGTGACTCTGTGAAGGAGGCACGCTATCAGCTGCACACTCGTCTACTCCTGTTCATACTCAGCTTGCTGAAATGGAGGGATTTCAGTTGAATTTGCTTTCTTTTGCAGTGCTGACTGATGAGCCAGTGAGGAGGCAGCTGTGTTCTGAGGGCATGAAGCACAGGAGGCGTTTGTCCCACTGCCTGTGCGGCACTGCCGAGACCCAGTGGGGTCTTTGGCTTCCCATCTGTGCCACTCACTGATGAGCTACTGTATCCCTGATGAGCTACTGTATCCCTGAGCCTGCCGTGTCGAGTGAAAAGAGTAACATACACCTTCTCTGTCGAAGGATCCCTATCTATCACAGCTGTATTTGTTTGTTCAGGGAAAAAAAAAGCTTTTGCATTTGTTATCATTTATTAATCAGCAACACATGAAGTTCTGATATTAGTATCTCAGAAGGTATAATTAGGCTTGAAAATTAATACTTCTAAGTGTCAAATTCTGTCCAAGGGACGTGACTCCTACTGAGACCAACCGATGCTAAACGATGGTGTTTTTTCAGTGTCTAACCATAGGATCAATACGGCCTTCGCCCTTGTCAGTAGTTCTGTCAGCTGCTAGGAAGACAGGCAGCCTTGCAGACAAGACACAGACAAGGAGGTCAAGAGAAGTGGATTCTTTTCTCAGTTTGCCTTAGGGCTTTTGCAAAGCCTTGGACAAATCACACAACCTCTCCGTTAAACCTGCTGACTTCCAAAATGGAAATGATCATAACTCTCTGCTTTCCCAGGATGCCATGGAGTAAATCAATTCTTGGGAGGAGGGAAAGGAAAGGGGGGGAATAGGTGTGTTTAGGAACAACAACTACCTGGGTGCTTTGCAAGGAACAGACATATTTCTGTTCACTTTTATTTTTGTAAACAGTCTTAGAGTGCACCTGGGATTTAACATATTAAAAAAATAAGCAACATTTAGAAGATTTGGTCATGTAGACAGGTTACAGTTACTACAATATATTAACATTGCTAGTCTCATTCTCCTATAGACATTGTTTATTTTGGATAAGGCCAGGCTAACTACGAAAAATTGAAAGTTCAAATGTTCCCAATCAAACAAGAGTCCTTTGTAATTGTTTTGCTTTAAATGGCAGTCAGGAAAACATTTCCACGTTTCATGTGCTAGAAAAGATATCCAGAGTTGGCATTAGTAGTGGCTTTGATGTATTCTCTGGTACATTGGTCCAGAGCATGCTGATGTAAACAGAAGTGTCTCTTGACCTGTCATCTTTGTTCTTCGACTTTGATATTGGCCCCCTCCAGTGGCTTCTTTCTCCTCCTGGGGAGGCTTTAAAAAGTCAGTTGATACAGAAAGAAAAGAGTTTCAGTTTTCTTCTCTGCTTAAGACTCTAAAGAAATAGACATGTCTATTGTACAGTCACTGAAGCTCTTGAAATAGTGCGGGTTTTTCTCTCCAATCCTGCGGGGAAATGAGCAAAGGGGAAAAAAAAAAAAAAAAAGCATGTGGTTTTGTCCACAACTTATGATATGGTAAGTACATCATACTTTTGCGTCTGATGGGGTTTTTTTGAGAGGAAAACTGAGAAGCTCTGTTTCAGAAACAGGCAGGGCAAACAGCAATGCCTATGGGTAAGTTGGTCCATCATTGCCTATTATAGGACCCTGGCTTTTGATGCCTATAACTGTCAAATATTAGCTAATTTGTAATGATTTTTTCCTGTGATTGGTGTGCCAGCCTGAAGCTGATTTTTAAAATAGTTCACTCAGTTTGAAAAATGAGGTTAGCAAAAGTATACATTCTCCTTGTGTTAAAAAATATCATTGGGTTGCATGACTGAGAAACTCTCCATGCTCTAAACCTGAAATTTGGCAAAGGGTTTGCCAAGGATTTGGAGGGTCCCACCCATAAACATGTATGATAAGAAGAGCCTATGATTAGGACGCAGGCTATGCAGACAAGAGGGTTATTGGAGGGTGAAATGAGAAGGCTGTGACAAGATTGAAAGAACAGTAGCCTGTAGGGATGGTGTGTGGAACTGAAGCAAAGAAGCGAGGAGACTGGGAGAAAGAAACTATGAACTTGGACCGGAGTGAAAAATGAACTACTGAAGTAAGACTCTTAGGTTGCTAAGAGAAGGGAAAGGGATGAAGGCATTGGGCTGAGGATGAGAGACAGAAAGTCCTTAGGTATTACAGTACAATCTTCTCAAAGAGTCTCTGTGGTCAAGAAATAGTAATAAAAAAATGCTGTAAAATTACTGACAAAATGTTTGCTTTATTTCTCTAGCGATTGCTGCTTTTAAAGAACATCAACCTACTGCTGGTGAATCCTGAGGAAGCCCTAGTGATAGTGTGCAGTGTCGTGGATATCAGGGGTCTTGCCCTAGTTCTAAACCATTTGGACTTAAAAGAATTCTACATAAAGAGTACAGAGGCATTCAGTTTTTTAGAATAACATAAAGAACAGCAATTTTAAAAAGTTAAAGTCTCACACGTTAGGAGATGGTAGGTTTACTGCCCATAGAACCCTAACTCTCCCCAGTTTATATGTATTATTTTAAGCAGACTTTAATTGTATAATCATGTTAAGTTTTTCACAGAACACTAACCACATTAAGTGCAAGAATGGATATGGCTAAGGAAATGAATCAAGGAACTTGTCACCATTACAGGATGAGGTGCCTTCGTAGCTCCTCTTAAGTGCATCCCTCCGGCAATTTTCATTAACTTAGGCTTTCTGCACAGAAACATGCCACTGCATTCTGTCGTTTCTAAACTGTGTTTATGAGCTGAAACTCCCTATTTAGCAACAGTTTGTTCTGTGACACCAGCTAACTAAACTGCCTCAGTGGCAGCTCCTTCAAAGCAAAGCTTCATTCTCTGAGACAGGCAGCACAGAAAGCAAAGATTTGACACCAGAAATTTAACTCTTATGTCACCTTTCCAGTTCTCACAGGTTTTCTCTATTCTAGTTTTTCCTCTCTCCATTGGCAAAGGCCACTTATGAGAACCCACAGGCATGTCCAGGTGTTATTGACTCCACAGTCAAAGCCCTTCCTTAGCACAGTACCTTTTAGAGTTTTGGAGTTGTCTCGGGTGTCAGAACAATAAACATCTTGTCATTGCTATTGAAAAACAGGTAAGGGTGTTCTTTTTTAGCAGTTTCTCCCTTGCAACTCCAAGAGTTATATTGTGCTTTCCTGGACATCTTTCTTTGTGATGGAATATTTTTCTACTTGCATCTTCTTTTATAGCATCCTTCAATGTAACTCTCTTTAAATCATGTGGAACAACGCAAACAAAATAAAGCAACCTGTATCTTGTATTCCCAAAGACAAGAAATGTAACACCCACATTTTCAAAATGAATGTAGTAAATAGGACAGTTTTCTCATCAGAACTTTGCCCCATTTGTTGCAACAAAGCCTTGAAGATATAGAAGGAATGGATGTCAGTGATTGTAAAGACAGAACAGAACATTTTCTTGCTGAAGTATCTGTTGGTGTGAGGAAGTCACTTAAATCCAATTTCTGAAGATGGCCGGTGAATTTTTCTCCTCTGAGGCAGAGAAAAATCTATTCTCTGAATTCACAAAAGTTTTGGGGGCAGGTACCTGCAAAGAGGTGTCGGTGATGGCTGTGCTTGGACTTAAGGGAAGACTACACGATATACAGCAGACCACGCTGTAGAATTGCGGGACCCAGAAGTCTTCACTTGGGCACTCCCAAACTAACTGTCCCTTTTGATGTTCACTGCTTGGTTCTAAGTACCTCCTCAGCTCACAAGGAGGCTGTTCATAACCCCCTCAGCTGGCTCACAGCAGAGCACCGTACAACACAGCTACAATGCAAGGCAGAGCGTGCAGTAAATAAAGGCTGTTGGTGCCATGCCCCAGACAGCTCCGGGAAGAGGCAAAAAAGAATGCCCGTACACTGCAACTACAGAAGTATAGGATCATCAAGGCTGGAAAAGACCGTCAAGGTCGGAACATCAGCCGTCAGTCCGAGCATCAGACCAGCACTGTGGCCCCTAAACCACATCACCCAGCGCCAGATCCAGGTTCCTTCTAAAAACGCCTGCGGTGATTTCACCACCTCCCCGGGCAACCTATTCCAATGCCTAAAAGCGAAAAACATTCACAGAAATCATGACTGTGCAGCTAAAGACTACAGGCCGAACACTTTAGGTGGGACCCTGACCTCTCTTCCCCGCCGGTCCCTGTACGCCATCCTGGAAGCAGGCAGAGCACCTCCCGCTCTGTGGGGCACCCCCAGCCAGCCAGGAGCCCGGGCCGGGGAAGGGGAGCGCTCCCCCTCCAGCGGGGCCCTCCGCCACGGCTCTGGGAGGCGACAAGTGCAGAGTGGGGAAGAGAAGCGGCGCCCCTTTGCCCCCGCGGGGTCTGAGGGCGGAGGGCAGCGGGAGATGCCCGCTACCTGCGGGCACCACAGCGCCCGTCCCCAGCCCCCGCCCCGCCGCCCTCGCTTTACGGCTCGGCGTGCTTTGCGACGCCCAAGATGGCTGCCCCCAGGGCACAATGAGGCCGCTCCAGCCGCCGCCGGCGGGGGGGACGCGGGGCACGGGCAGGGCCGGCCGGGGCACAGCCGGGGCGCTCCTCCGGCAGCGGGACTCGTCCGCGACCGCGCGGCGTGTAGAGCCCCGCCGGGACTCGTAGCGGGAGAGCGGAGCGTCCCCGGGGAGGCGGCATGTGGGGCGCCCTGCTGCGGCGCGGGCTCCGCGGCACCGGCGGGCTCCGGTGCCTGGCCTCGGGCGGCCCGCCCTGGAGCCAGGTGGTGTCGGAGGCCGAGAAGATCGTGGGCTACCCGACGTCCTTCATGAGCCTGCGGTGCCTGCTGAGCGACGAGCTCAGCAACATCGCTATGCAGGTGCGCAAGTTGGTCGGCACCAAGCACCCGCTGCTCGACACCGCCCGGTAAGCGCTGGTGGGAGCCGGGGGGGCACGGCGGGGCTGGGGCCGCCGGCAGCCCTCGGGAGCCTTGGCAGAGCTCCTGGGAAGTTTTGGGCTTCGTCCGTGGTCGGCATCGCTGCGCGGCCGTGCCGTGAGTGGGGCGTCCCCAGGGAAAGGCTGCCCCAGGGGCGGCAGGTTTCGCCTCCGCTCCGGGATCCTCCTTCCCTTGCCGCAACAGGTGTTCCCTGCGGTTATCCGCTCTCTTTCGGAAGTTGGTTCGTTGTGACGCCACGTGCGGCGCTTCCCCGTGCGGTGCGGGGAAAAAAAAAATGCCCTTGGAAAGTGCGGATGCCTTGCTAACAGTTATGTATTCTTTTAATATTAAGAACTATATTGTAAGGAAAGCAAGGAAAAAAGCGGAGAGACTACTCAGTTTAAAAGCTCAAAATGGCACTGCTCTGAACTGTATTTTGTTACCAAGTGCTTTGGAGCAACCAGCTGGGAGCTGCGAGTTTTTGTGTATTGTTGAGAATTTCATGGTTGCTAAGATGTTTATCCACCCTTTCATTTTTAAGGCAAACTAATGGAAATCTTGCATTCCTCCCAAGAAGCAAAAATGGGGATTGTTGAGCAGGGTTTTCTTTGACTGTAAAACAAGAACTGATTGGCAGTGGTTTTTTTAGAAATAAAACTCCAGACACTTACCAAAATGAAGGAGGAAAAAAAAGTGCAATTTTCCAAAGGCTTTGGATTGTGGATTTAAGTGTTTTGGTTGTGAGTTTTGTTTAGTTTTGGGGTTTTTGGTGGGTTTTGTTTGATAGATCTGTGTTTGCTATAACTGCAGCTATAGCAACATTAATAGCATCCAAGTTTAGTATGCACAGTATTTTTTAACAGGTGTAAGACAAAAATGAGCATTTGTTTAAAGTGGATGTTCAGTTTTTCTTTTAAGGAACGGAAATTGTAGCTCTTTAGTGGTCCTTGGCAAATCCACAGTTGTAATGATATAAAATCAAGATTTGTTTTTCAAACTCTCTGTCTCTACATCTGATTGTCTTGAGTGAACAAAATGAGGACAAACAGCTTTTTTAAAGCATGATTTTCAGGAAGGGAGATCTAGACACTGGCATTAAGTAGACTTTTCTGGAAGAAACAAATGAAATTGTAAATGAAAATGGGAAATGCCTGACTTGAGAAAATGGTAGTGGAGGGGATTTTGTTGAACATTTTATAAATGAAGGTTGTGATATTATGATAAAGAGGAGGGACAAGAAGAAGATGCTCTTCTGTCTTTGTAAGGTCAGTTGATGGAATGGAGGGGGAATAGGAGGAGTGAAGCACAATGTGTTCGGGCTCTTAAGTTTGCACTGCAGTCATAGAAGTGTCACAGAGACCTGCAGTGCTAAAGTCGAACTTTAGGGTGCCTGTTCAATGTGTGGTAGTTGCTGGCTTGTTTGTGAATAAAATTTAAATGCAGGATTTTGAGGCATGGTTGGAAATTTTGTGGTGGAGCTGTGATGTAAGGGTTTGTTGGGGTTTTTTATTATTTTAAGTGGGCTGCTTCAGGCTTAGTTTTGTAAGCCTGTGGCTTGTGGAACACCAGTAGGAGTATAGTCATGCCCAGACTCAGCAGGATTAAATACATTCAGTTTTAAAACTCATACATGTTTCAGAGTACACTACTAACCTGATTTATCGTGCCGGAACGAAGAAGTATTTACTCACATAAAACTGAAACCCTGTGCCCTTACTTTGGATCTTCTTATTTGGTTTCACTGGTATTTCCAAGGGATTTGTTGCAGATGGATTTCCGATGGCCTTGACCTTTGCGTTGAAAGAAGAGTTAATATCCCTCTGACAAGTTTTAGTACACCCATAGTAATGCACAAGTTGTATCTTGCTCACCTTGTTTTATGGTGTGATTTTGCAATAAGGTGAAATTTGACCTTTCTCAATAGTCTTTGTTCTTTCTCGTCTTCAGGCTTAATTTATTTCTGAAATTTAGGTGTTGTATGTTTCAATGTAAATGTGAGTGATTTTAGTTTTGGGTCTGAAATCTATGCCCTTACTTATCACAGCAATTTAGGAAACAAGTCGTGATTTTTCAATACTAGAATTTTTTGGAATACTTTTAAATGTCTCATTACTCGTTCTTAAAAAGTAACAAAGCTTTCCTGTTGTGTGTTCAGACAAATGTTTTAAAGCATGTGTATCTAAAATATTTTGTTTGGTGATTTAAAAAAACCAAACAACCAAGTCATTGATATATTCTGCAACTCTAATCTTTGAGACTCTGAGTGAGTAAATGCTATATATAACTGAGAAGTACTCCAACACTTAAGGTTTTTGTATTTGTGGAAACAACTGAAAAATATGTGCTGTAAAATTGATTAGTTGCATGTGCTGTTTCTCAAGTTTCTACTCATTTATTTTTGAGGTTATAAGTGGTGACAATTGAATTGATTGCTTGCTGTCAGGTCTAAACAATTTTCTTTAACCTTCATTGACTGGTGGCATTTTGTCATCAGTGGTTTTTTGTCTACCCTTTCCTGCCTAAAGGCTTTGCCAGCTTTTGAAGTCTTCCTGAGACCATCAGGGGTTTCTTAAAGCAGAGGGCTCTCTACTGCTGCTTGTGTGTATGGAATAAGTTCTGAGCTGAGACCGCATAGGACATAATTGCCACCACACTGAAAGCCTTTAGTACAACTGGAGTGTTGATGAGTGTTTTTAACATGATGCCAAGCTTCGGCTCACTAGGCTGTTGCAATGCAATGCCTGTGCTGAGAGCCTTGAAGAAGGCAGCTGAAAGGTATCTGCATGTGAGACAGGACATGTGGAGAAACAGCTGCTGGGCCAGTACACATTTCTCTGATGATCCCATCCATTTCTTCCTCTTGTTTGGATGCAGCGCTGGCAGCTCCTGGGTGTAAGTGCCTGCTGTGAATCAGGACTGCAGCAGGTGTTCTTCTGGGATGATGTGTGACCCTGATACCTCCTACCAAGCTTGTGCCTGGCCAGCAGCTTTAAATCTAAGAGCTGTTGCTGATCCTGCTCTTGGGAGGGCAGAGATGGGTAACTGAGCCCTACAGTGATGGATTTGGGAGTTCTGTAATCCATGCGGTAAAGTTGTTTATATTTTATTATTTTTTGTTCTGTTTCTAAGGTTTTGGTTTCTTAAAAGTCAGCCATGTGAAGTGAACAGCCCCTGTACTAGCTTTGCCAGACTTGTTAGAAGAAGGGCAAATTGTGAGGAAAAGGTTACATTTCATTTTAGAAAGGCTAATGTCTAGTGGTTAATGGATCATTGGAAGCTGGGGTATCTGGATTAGATTCACAGCTGTGCTTTTGGCTCTCTGACTAGAGCAAGTCACTTAATTTTTCATATTTGCATTTACTTATCTGTGAAATGAATAATGTAGCATCTGTTTTCTGGAGATGTTGCACTTCATTCATTGCAGCCTGTATTGATCACTGTGATCTTTCGGTGGAAAATGGTGTATAAGCAATATTAACAAAGAATACTTTAAAGAAATGCTATCATTAAAATATTTGCCTCTAATGGATACTCTGGAAACAAAATTGCAATCTGACTACTTCTGGATCTTTCTGTTTGTAGTCCTGTGAGTCACTGTATGGTTTTCAGAGCTTTAAGGTTTACTATAATGAAGTGTCTTCAGCAGCTACTCAAAACTAGCATTTCTTGGGGTTTTTTTTGTCTTCAGGCTTTACTGGACTAAAGCAAAACTTTTTCAATGCATGATTGTATGACCTCCTTTTCACTTGAGAAGCAAACAAATCTCCTATCTTTTCTCTTTCCTCTCTCCTTTCTAGGCTAGCATACATCCTTCTTAGTATAGGAAAGAGTCTGTAATTGGCACAGTGATCTATTTTTCTCAAATACATAGTGTGAATAACATTTTCTTGATTACTTAATCTCCCTTGAGAAGGGTATAGCTTGCTGCAGATTGTAAACAGTAAACGTTATGGCCAATGCATCACTTTTATAATATCACTAAATGAAATGGAACACTTCATACACGTAAAATTATTATGTGATACCATTTAGCTCCAGCCATTCTCTCATTAGCCTGCGGGAGGAATGATTATATTTTAGTTCTGTCAGAATTGTTTGTTGGTGATAAATGCTTAAGTAGACATGGTTACAGTTTTCCTGGATTATTACAGAAATAAAAAGACTGGCTAGACCAGGTTTTGTTCTGTTGCAGCCCGCTCAGTATAGATCCCTAGACATTTTAAGGCCCAAAAATATGATCCAGAGCACCTTCAAGATGACATGCTTTTTGTTTAAAATGTCTGATAACATTGACTTCCTGATGGTTCTGTTTCTTTATCAGCTTGAGATAGCTTAGTTCAGTAACACATCTTGTAACTCCAGGTGTGGCATGCATCTGCCTTCCTGTGCAGGTGAACAATTTCCCTGTAGACATACGCATTTGTTCCAGCCTTTTGTTGATGGTATTGTTATTGCCAATTTATATTTCGTCTTAACAGGATGGTGACCTTAAAACTGTCCTTTTTTATGACTGAAGGTGTTGTGAGTGACTAGGAGTAGCTTTTTCGCAACTTGTTTCAAACGTTAATTAATTTTTATTTTCTGAGCCAGGCAAATGATAGCGTCTATTTACTTGACAGTGGCTAATGAGGTACTTTTCTCTGAAAACAGCAGGCAGCTGGACACTCAAAGTGATAAGCAGAAGGTCTGGCCAAATTTGAGCTTCTACTACAATCTCTTAAGTTTTACCGAGTTGCTTAATCTGTAACGGGAGTGGAGTCATAAAGCCCTTCTCCTGCAATTGCCAGATTAGAAGTTAAAACACATTTGCTTTCACTACATTTTATTCTATTTTCAGCCTGCTATAACACTTTGTAAAAAAAATACTTTTGCAGCAGAGAGATGTGATTTTTATAATTGTGGTCAGAATGCCTGTGAAGTTAGCTATGATATGGCAGCAGTGTTCTTTCCTATCTTCACTGCAGAAATCTGATCGGCTTCCTGGAAGCACTGGCCACCACAGCTGACATTCAGGGCACTTCTGCAGAAAGTATTAGTAGTGATGTTAGAAATGCAGAAATATTTTTCCTGCTTGACATGTTTGATACTATTTGCAAAATATACCAGTCGTTATAGGAAGTCCGGCTTTGTCCAGGAAGACTATTTCCCAAAGCATTGTGTGTAGCTGATGGAAACAGAAGTTTTTTCAGGAGACCTCCAGTTGATTGAAGCACCAGAGTTAAATTCTTGGTTTGACTCGCCCCATGAAGAAACGTTTGTCTTTCAAGGAATGCTGGCCCTTCTTAGCTAAGTTACGTTTTGTGAGTATCTCCCAGTCAGTTGTGATAGACTTGACAAACCTTCATCATGTTACGTAACCGGACTGGGAAGTACATGTTGGTGCTCCCTAGGGTTTTCTGTTACCATAGTCACCATCAAGCAAACCTTTCTTAGACACCAAAACCAGTTTACTGTGTATTTTGACTGAATGAACTCACAAAGAGCTATTGTGGTAAAGTTAACTTTGGAAGGTAAAAAGACGTGAAAGAAATTAAACTATTGCAGGTTCATATATGGACTGACATTTCCTTCTGATTAGTTCCATATTATTCCTTGTTTCTGTGGACTTCCGTATGGCTCTTAGTCATAGCCACCACTTAATACTGTCTTGTACAGTTAAGAGGAAGAGAGAATCCATTTTTGTAGGCCACACTCTTCCTTTATGCTGTAATCAGGTAGAATGGGATGAATAGATATGTACTATTTGTTCTCTCTTCCAAATGTTTAATTTCTCATCCTGCATAACTTTCACTAGTGTATATTTTTTATTAGTTTTCTCCACCAACAATAAATATTACGCTCATATACTTAAATGCTCATGTCTATCAGTTGTTGCTGCTCTTTTGAAGAGCTGTCAGTAGATGAGAGTTGCATCAATATTTGTACACTAGGGCTTCAGGTTCACAGCTCATGTTTAAGGGATCTTAACGTTCTCTTTTTTTTTTTTTCGTGCTGTTAAACATTGCACTTTGTTGGGTTTGGCAGTGATAATCTCATTCTGGAAGGTAAAACATACTATTCAGTCGTGTGTATCCATCTCTCTATCTATCTATCCATCTATCCACACATGCCACCATTGTATTAGTAGATCCCAGCTCAAGAAGTCAAGGTAGGCATTGTCAGGATCATGGGTTTTCAGCTATAGTGGTGCTGAGTTCTTGTCCTGTCATTCATTCGTATTATTTGTGTGGAAAAAATTACGTAAAGGATGTTTAATTGTGTGTTACAACATTTAGTTTTGCTGAATATTTTGCCACCATAAGCAAAGTAGGATTGAGTAGGAAATCTGCAGTATGAATGTGCAAAAGCTAGGCTGCAAATTAAATTCTCTTGCACTTGAATAATTGGAGTTTTTTTGCAGTGATTTTCATTTAAATATCTATGTTTCTCATTTAAATATCTATGTTGAATCCAGGTTTCTGTGCTTATGAAGAATGTATTATTTCAACATGTAGGGTGGTCTTTGTAAACAAAGTGTACTCAGTAGGTGGTGATTCTGTTTGGGATTTTCTGATGGAATTATTTGCAGTGAAAACTAATATGCTGTTGTGATATTGATAATTTCTGGTATTTTGCATAGGGAGTCTGAAGGTTTCAGCAGAATTTCAAGTACAACTTGGTCTGCTTAAACGAAAGACTGTGGGAGTTCTTAAGCTTGGGTTCTCAAGCATGTGACAAAGAAACTGAATGTATAATGCCCAGATCCAAGTGCCAGTCAGTCTTGAAAGGACGTAGTATGCCACACCTAGAGAAAACTTCACTTTGGGCGTGCAATAGCCTAAAATGAAGGTAATTTTTAAAGTTAACATCTGTTCTTTCCTGCTTTCAAGTACAATTGATTTATAATGCATGTGAATATTGAATACCAAGTTTAATGTACTAGTGAATGACTGTTAGGTCAATGTTTGCTCAAAGCAAGAAAAGAGTACTGAATAAGTGGAAATAGTTTCAAAATAATTCCTTCTGTAACACTGAAGAGAGTTGCCAAATATGCCTTTCTATAAAATGAAAATGAGAACCAATGTCAAAGAGTAATTAAAATTAATATTTGGGTTACTGGAAGTGGTTTTCACTCAGTGAATCTTCTATTTGGCAGTGGTAAGTTAACCTCTCTACCTTAGGGAAAGGGAAAAAGTACTTTACCCGGGGCTTTTTCTCTCTCTGAGGTCTGTATTTTGTAGCTTACAAATAGTGTTCTTCCCTGCTGTGCTGCCTCTTGTTGATGCACCCTCCGAGTTGACTTCTCTCCTTGCTTTGGAGGTCCTGGCAGTGGCAGGAGATATCATTAACCATGAGCATTTTCAGAGCTCCTCCAAAAAGCATGGGTAGCCCTGTAGCCTCTGCAGCACTCTGTAAATCTATTGAGGAAAATACAAGTTCGGGGAGGACGAATGTTAGCTCGGGATTTAGATGTTTCCATACTTACACTATTGCTTTGTCCTAGGGGTGGCAGACCACTGTCTTAAATTATTAATACCTTTCCTTTACCCCACATCTGAGTGTCTTAGTTTCCCTCAGGGTAGGCAGACTGTCTGCAGTGCTTGCCCTAAAGGAACTCCTGCTAGAGACAAACCTGGCAGGCTATAAAGGAATACTATGAATTTAAAAATCGGATCTATTACAAAAAATAAGTTTAAAATCTGTAGCAGCGGCTTTGCTGTCCTTGAATTGTCCCTGCCAATTGTCTGACATTGACAATCACTTTAGGTTGATTTTCTTTTTTTTCTCTTGCTGTATGAAAGAATTTCATTTAAGGAAAGAAAAACTGATCATATAGAACTGTTGAGACTCATTATATATGTGAGCTTTTATCAAACACATGCTGTGAACTACCTAGATTTTACTTATAATGATAGATAAAGCTTAGAAATTTGCCTCAATACTTTATTTAGCTGAGAAACTCTAGGACCTTTTCAGCCTGCTGGTGGTTCTTCAGGTGAGCCATAGTCATCTTTTCTTCAATCCTCAGCTATTCCTAAAGAAACATCAGGAGCTCCAGCTTTTGCCTTCATCTTTCTCATTTCTTTTCCATGTAAATTACAAGTGATGGTTGTTCCCATTTCCTTTCTTGTTCCCCCAATTCCTTTCTTCAAAATAGCACTAGTTCTATTTTTTGGCAGCGCTTCCATTTTGGGGAGAAACAAAGAAAGTCCTAAAGGTTTCTTAATAAAATGAAAGTTTATACTTCGTTACATCTAGTTTTTGTTCCCCTCCTTTTTCCCAGTTAGGGAAGGAAGTCATACACCTTGGCACCACTGATTCAGGTTTATTTTTCTAGTTAAAAATATAGGCAAACCCTTTAGCCTTCATCTCCAATTTGTTTCAAGAAGTACTGCCTTTAGAAGGACCTTTCTTCAAGATCAAGTGGAAATTAGTTTTGATTATTTGTTGGTCAAATGATCCTTTAAGCATGAATTGATTGACTTGATAGCTGCCACTAAATATGCACAATTAATTGATTTTATAGAATCTGAACTCTTTAAAGAAAAAAATCATTCACCCTAACAGTGCCCATTCTTTCTTTTCTAGATCTTCACACTCACGGTGCAAAGTTAATGGTATGACAGCTATCTTTTTCATTAGCTGCCTGTTCAGCACACTCCATGAAGTAATCATAATCAAAGGGTCAATACATCTGTATGTTGTCATTGTTCCTGCAAATAGCTTACTTATTGCATCTTAAAAAAAAAAAAAAAGGCAAGAAAGATTCTGTATTTCAGTCATAAGGTAGGACTGGGTTTGTAGCAGGCTGTGCTTGTGTAGACCCATCCTGCAAATGAATAATCCCGATTAAGGCAATTTGAGGGTAAATGGTCTGTGCCAACACTCTTTGTGGCTGGTTGTCATCTGAATGATTAGCCAGTAGTAGAAGCACCATAATTAGCTGATTTGGTAAGACTGCTTTTAATCAGACTTAACAGAAAGTTCAACTTGTTAAGAGCTAAATGAAAATTGTTAGGCCAAGTACACAAGCGAAGCCACAAGTGGAAAAATTGCTTCTTTTGCACATTTGAAAAATGACTGTACTAGCATACGTTTTAGTGGGTGGATTTTTTTCTAAAGATCCATTATTTTCCCGTTAAATTAGCGTTGAACTTTGAGATTGAATATGACAGAGCCACTGTGTTTTTCTATTATAGAAATTCATAAATTTTCATAGGCTAAAAAACTAAAGGTTCCTTTGATGTATCAGTGCATCTTATGTTCATGCTTGTTATGCAGGGGTAAAGTTTTTACTCCAGTGACCTTCCAGTCTCTGATTCCCAAATGCTTTCTATTTAATGTAGTTTGTGAAGATGAAGGCATACTGTGTGCATATTTTTAAAGGATTTTGGTGATGTTAATGCTACATTAAGAAGTTCATGTTTGGTTTTCTTTTAGAAGTTGACTTCTGAATGTGATCTGTCTGGTATGACTGTATTTCAGTAATTAAAAATTAATCTACAGGAAAAACAAGTCTTCCCCAAACCTGTGTTGCCTCATGGAAGTGAAGTTGTAGTATTAATGGGCCCAGAGGTCAATTCTTCATCTGTTCTTCATCCCCAGCTTTTAAAACCAGATATACCAGGGAGGATTTGTATTCCATGTTTTATTGCCCACTGGAAGGACTTGTCACTTTCCGATTATTTGTAAGTTTAGATACTAGGGAGTCATTGACAGGCTCTGGAAGAAATCAGATGTCATCTTTCAGTAGGAGTAATAATGTGAAAAGACCATTTTCAGAAATAAGGCTCAGAAAACTAGAAAAAGCTGGAAGTATGGAGACCTTTAGGGTAATTGTGGGGGGAAGCCCTCCTTCCAATTCACATTTATTCAAGGAATGGAAGGCATTAAAGGAGTTTCTACTATTAGAATTTACAGTATATTTAATGTGTCTTTTGTCCATAATATAACTTCATAAAACTGAAACAAATAGTCTTGCCAGTTGGAAAGTAGGAAATGAATCCATGTAATGACTATAACGTGTCGTAGCAACCAAGTTTTAAAATAGTCAGATTCCAAAATAATGTTACAAAAATTACATCAGAGGGAAAAAAAAGTACTGTGTGTTATGTTATAGCAACAGAAACATGGCCTTATTTGTTTGTTTGTGAATCACTTGGGATCACATTTCTGCCTGTGGGTTTTTGTGGGGGAACAGGGCTGGAGTTTATGTCCTAAGACACAGTGTTTGTTTGAGGGGATGTGTGGGGTTATACTTTTTTTTTTGTCATCCTCATTCCTGTGACAGTTTGAGAGGGCTGAAGTTAATTCTTCCTGGTTTGAATTTATTTTCAAATAAAGCACCAACCGAATATTCACCTTCTTGATTGCTTTTCTATTCTGAGACTTTAGCAGTTCCCTTGAATCTCTCTGAGTCTTTTACCAGGGCTTGTCAGGGGATGATAAAATTTTAGTAGCTGAAAATTATGAATGAAACTTCAAGAGGTTGGGGTTTTTTTCTAATTAATGCAAACATAGCACTGTTGGCAGATGCCATCCTGCAGCACGATGTTCTGATGCTTCCCAGAGCAGCAGTGAGATTTGCAGTGGGAGTATGTGCATCCCTCATCCCTCCACTTCCTTGCATGTGCATGGTGATCCAAGCCTGGGGAAGCTGCTCCCTGGGGCTGAGCCAGGCTCATTCTCCACCAGAGAGCTGAGACTATGGAGATGTGTTGTAAGGAAGCAGCTCACAATCACGGCGTACGTCCGTAACTCTGTGAATGCAAGGGGTCAGCAGCACAGCTCTGTGTCGGATTCAAAGCGTAGACCAGAAATGGGATGGGCCGTCTTGCTCTGCTTGCACAGATGTTTTGCTTTATGAGATTAGTGCTTGAAGTTAGCCCCTTTGAATATGTTTTCATTTGATTTCTAATTTTGATGGGTCTCAGCCTCAGTCCCCAGTGTTCTTTCATATGTACCACCTCCCTAATACTTAATTTAGAAAGAAACTTTTTCAGGCAGCTGCTAAGATGTAAACATGCATTGCAACTAGGAGCTGAGGTGCCTTCATGATTATAATTATTCTCTTCTCTTTCCTTCTTCTGTTATAATTGCTAGGTGATTTAATTCCTAGAAGTATCAAGTCTAGATTAATATATTGTCCTTGGATGGTACCAGTGCTTCAGATTACCTTGATGTGCATGTAGGTATTAAATATTGAAAGCTGTTTTCATGTTCTCATGTGATGGAGCTCTGTGTAAACAAGACTTATTTACTGAGCAGTTTGGGAAGCATGTACACACTGATTTGCCTTAGGAAATCTGCCATTTAAGCCTTTGTCCTGATTTTCACTGGCTATAGTAAATGGAGTGGTAGACAAGGAACCATAACAGTGAGTGTTACTGAGAGGAAGAACCATTGTCTTGGCATTGTGAAGAAAATCTGTTTAAGCTCATGAATAACTGAAATGCTTACCAACTACTGTCACTAATCTTCATGAAACAATTTTCAATCTCTTCTTTTTTTCCAAAGGCACTCAAAAGCAAAAGTCTCTGATGTTGTATAGTGTCTTTGCTTTCAAGATTTGTTCCCCGTGTGTTCAATCTGGAGACAAACAAATACAAGCCCTTATTATAAATGTAAGTATTAGGGAAACAAGAAAATACGTTGAAGAAGTTTGAAGACAAATTAGCACTTTAAATCTACATATAACTAATGTTGCCATGTTGTGGAGTGTAACGTAAACATGAAACCTGTGAAGGTGTTGCTACTGTCTGGGAGAGTGTAGTTGTACACTCTCAAACCCCAAACAACCAAAAAAACTCCACTTCAGGGACTGATGATGTGCAAGTTTTACCTGTTCCATAATTTTAAATGTGTGTTGTTAAAGACAGGAGATCCTCAGACCTTATATATGTCTCTTATTAGCTTTATTATGAGTAATTTGGAGATGTTTTTACACTTCCATCTCAAGAATGGAAGCCCCTTTCCTCATTTGAGTGCTAAATAAACATTTCAGAGCTAGTCTAGCTCTAGACAGATTTAGAGAAAGAGCGAGCTAGTTCTCTTTTAGCTTTAAATTTCCCTTTTATGATTTTTACGAATTCACAAAACTGAGTATTGATTTATTTTTGCTACTGAGACACAAAAGGCAGAAGCCTGCAGGCTTGTTATGGCGTGGGTAGCCTATTGTGTTTCCATACCTGCTGTAATTTTATTTAAAAATTGAATTTTGCATTCGATTACCTCAAAAATGTCATCATTTGTTGATGTGAAGAATTTTTAATTCTTCCTTCCCCTGCGAATGATGAATTATTCTTTCACAAGGGATCTAAATTATTTTAATTAATTACTTTAGGCTTTAAATCTTTAAATTTTAAATTAAGTTACAGGTGAGTTAAGCTGTTCCCTGAGGAGCTTTTACTATGTTAGCAGTGGAGAGGGATAATATTTGCTGCATAATTCTCTAATAGGCTGTTGTATGCTGCTCCGTTGAACAAGTCTGCTATTTTGCTCTTGATTTCTGGTTTGTGTCCAGCATTTCAGGGGTCATCTTGGACAGTTAGAAGATATCACCAGAAACATATTTTCCTCTCTTCTGTGGAAGAGAATGATTAGGACCCATTGAAATACGTTGCTTTCTGAAGTTGTTGAGGACCACAGAAATTTAATATGAAACCAAACGAGGCACTGATAACTTGGTGTATGAAATTTTGTAGAAAATGTACAAAATACAGAGCCAGGTTTGTTGGCGTTAATTTCACATCCTGATCTCAGTAGGTATTCCCTTTGCTTAAACTGTTTCTCATGTATGTACATAACTAGATACAATTACAAGAAGGTAACCTAATCCTTGGCTTGTGGGCTGCGGGGATTGAACCAGGGCTTATTTTCCTCTTCTCCTGTATGATTACTTGTTGAAGATGTGATACATTTAGGTCATATTTGGCATGTGTTTAAACTGAGCCCGGGACTGATTTATGAAAAAGAGGGAATAACAAACCTAAATTGTGTTTTCCCTTGTGTGACTATTGTAGCCAAGCTGCAATTTATTTTGTAGTGTCTTAAGTTACAATAAAAGATACATTCACAAAATAAAGTAGGGTAAAGAGTTCAGCCGTTAAACCTTTTTTTTTCTTTTTTTTTAAAGGTAGCTTTCATCATTGTGCCTTTAATTGTGTTAATTACTTGAAAGAATTTTTCGGGAGGCTAGTTGAAGAACAGGAGGGAGGAGAGATTGCCTTCAGCAAAGACTTTTTTGTGAGAACATTCTTACAGTATCTTATGGGAGAGATATCACTAAAAGAGTCTCTTTTAAAATCCCCATCTTCATACTTTTTTTAATATGCAAGTATTTTTAGTTTCCTAATAATCTTCCAGACTACCAGATTTCAACGCCTGCAGCCAATGGGAGAGAGCAAAATTATCCAGTAATTAAAATTTTATCATGTATTTTCATTTCTTGTGTCTTTTGAAAGTGGGATGCTAAGTTAGATGAGTTCAGTTGTTGAACTTGGTGTGCTCTCCCAGCGTTCAATGGTTCAGGTGCTGGCTGCTCACATAAGAGGCCCAGGCTGGGTTCTTCGTTCTGTCCGTGTGGCTGTTGGCACGTCTTTTTCCTGGGCAAATTGTGGCAGCTTGATGTGCACAGCACCACGTAGGGGTATGGACTCAGAACGTGGCAGGAGCATAATGCCCCGGATACCCTGAGATCAGAACACGTGTCCACATTCTGCTTCCCAGTCTGTGTGTTGTGGAAATCCCCCTGGGGAGCCAAAAAAAGTCAGTCGTAGCCTGGAGCCCCCGCTTACCAGGGTGCAAGAGTGGAAATATTAACTGAAAAGCTTATGAAAAAGTTAAATGTGGGTAATTGCATGTGATTGGAACTTACCTGTGATGTCATACAACTGATAAACTTAAATTTTATTTTGATGTTTTGGTAATTTTTTTTTTAATATTATTACTGTCTGCTATTGTGAATTCCTCTGTTCAAACACTATTGGCAGTTAACTCGGAAAATGCTTAATTTTTTTCACTACAAATGGTATGAGATTGTTTTGGCTGTTACAAATTCAATACTAGTAGGTTATTAATATAAATGCAGTTTGGGATGTCAGATAATGGAAACATTATTTATGGAGATGTTGAAAGTCATAATGCTAAGTAAATGGGAACTTTTTATTGGCATCCTATGATATTGAAAAAAGAAAAGAAAGTATTTGTTTATTTCATATGTAAAGAAAGTTGCATCCAGCCTGATTTATTTTTTTTGCTTCATGCACACGTGGTCCTAACACATTTTTAGACTAAGGCAGAAGGTAATCTCCAGGTTACAATATTCTATGCTATTTTAAGGATGCATGCCCCACTGATGGTTTTTAAAGCACAAAATAATGATGACATACCATGCAGAGGTCTTGCTTGCCTGAGGCAAATAGTCTGAATGCACTAGATGCAGACTTCTGTTTGCTGATGAAAGTGTTGAAAAGGTGCTTGGTTTTATTTTTGTTTGGTTTTTTGTGTTGGATTTTTTTCTAAGTGACGGTTATCTCTTTTAATTTGCTGTTAATTATACTGCATTCAGTTAACAGCTGAAATATATTACACAGAATAAGAAAAGCATAAGGTCCCCTGGGAAGGAAGTTTGATGCTCAATTTTGGCAAAAGTTGATTCAGTTGATTGCTTGATAATGGCACAAAGAGCACCAGGCAGTTTGGACGAAATGTGCCAAGCCAAGGGCAAGGTAGCTTTTCAAGCAAAGGAAAAGTCTCCTGACAGATTTCCTAGCGAGTGGGGAATTGGAGTGTTACCACTAAATTATGAGAGAAACAGTTAATGAGGGAGGAAGGAGTCAAGAAGGCTAAGAAAGCCACAGATTTCAGAAGGAAAAGGAGGAGGTGTATGTTACAGAAGTCAGATTGAAGAGGAGTCAGGGTGGAGTGTGTGCACGCTGAGGGCTCATCACAGAGGGGTTGTTAAAGATGCATGAAACAATTCCAGTTTGCATCCAGAGCGTTCCAGTGGTTTCAAGAGGTTTTTGGCTGTGTAGTGCTTTTGAAAGCGAAGAACCATACATGCTCTTTTCATAACTTTAAATTGAAAACAACAGAAAGATGTAGTTCAGTGGACAAGCAGCTCCCCTTATGGGCAGCAGTTCATGAACTTCATTCGTCTTGCAGTGCATGTCTGAATTGTGCATACACAATCTGACAGCCTTTCTTCAGCATCAGCATGTACCTGTCAAGTAAAGCTGGAAATACTTAGTGTTTTTCATACCGATCTTCAGAGAACATATGATACATAAAGGAATGCAGTGTAACTTTTTTTAATTCAAAAGGAATATGAGTAATATGCTAGAAGAGCTATAGGGAAGAAGAACCTTTTAATTAAAGATACAGAGGTCCTGGTGGTGTCTGAGCATGCAATGACTGAGCATTAGCATGTTACATATACACTTTTATGCAGGAATTGGGAGTGCTTTCCTAGTTGATTGGGACTTGAAAATATTTACTGTAACAGCTTTCTATTTTGTAGTGAAGCAACTTCAATTTTAGACTCGTTATTTGCTGAGGGATTTAATACTTCATCTGAAATCTTGTATTAGCTCTTGTAACAATTCTTTCACTTAAAACTTTCACAGAGCTTTTCCTTTGGCAAGGGAAGTTCTTGGTTATAGTGGGCTCTGATAAGTTTTATTTCTTTTCATTTTTGCTTTAGTTACTACATTCTTGCTTATCAATCTTCTGGTTCAAAAGAGCACTGTGGAAGAGGAGAAATGAGAGAGAGCAAGAAAAACACAAAGAAATATGATTCTTGTGAAGAACAAATGAGAGCTGTACTCAAGTGAAGTATTATGGAAAACATTTGTGTCAGGCCACTGTATCCATCACTGTCAATGACCCATATAGACACTAGAGTTCAGAAATAAACCAATTTTTTTTTCTTTTATCTCTTTAGTATCAAGACCATTTGTTCTGTGTAGGATTAATACATAAGATATATTTATTATTGCTGTATTATTGTTATTTTAGTTTTAACTGCCTCTTTTGGGAAGAAAAAATTTAAGGCAGAATAAAAAAAAAAATCTTTGCATCTACCAGAACATGATTAATACTTTTGTGAGCTTGTTTTTTAATGATTCAGGAGAAACTTGTAGATAAACAGTTTTATTAACTGAAAATCTTTCTCGATATATTGCATAGAAAGCATACAAGAGATCTTTTTGTTTTGGTTGGCTCTTAAGTGATGCAGTAGGATAGTTTTAACAAGAGGCTTAAGGCTCCACTGCATTGAGTGCAAGAAGCAGAGTTGGCCAGAGAGGTCTTGGATTGTGGTTTCACAAGCAGCTGAGTTGGTCTGGTGGCCGTTGCTGCTGCAAGGGAGAGATGATGTTCTTTTCTTCCCTGCTCTTGCCCGTCCTTCCTGTGTGTCCGCGATGTATGATGTTGGTCTGACCTTTCTGTGAACTACTGTAACTGCCTAATCCAGGAGAAGAAAACAACAGGTGTTTTCTTCATTTTGGGTTTGTCTTCTGTTGTGGTGATCTAATTCACTGATGGAGGTGGTTTATTGTGCACTCTCAGTGCACGATATTTAGGTTCCTCAGCGAGGCTGCCTTGTCCTGGAAAAGTGACTACTTCCCTCTTCGTATTGGCCCTTTTTAAGGGCACTCTTGTCCCAGTATCTGAAGTAGCAGCTGAGCTTCTAAACTCTGCAGCACCACCTGAGGTTCCTCTAGCCCTCTGCTAGTTTCTCTTTCAGCCAAAATGAAAAATCTTAAACAGTTCACAGTTTCTTTCCTTGATTCCAAAATATGGATGAATGGCCTTGCATAGTGTAGTTGTCCTTCTTTGCTGTTACTGTTATTCACAAACGAACCAATGTGTACTGTAGTTGTGCACAAAGCCAATGAAGAGAACTCCTAAATAACTCAGGTTATTATTAACTCAGGTTCTAGACCGAACTCAGGTTTCTGTCTAGATTTTCTCTGTTCACCCCTTCACTCGGTGATTGAGACAGTAGGGGAGCTCAACGATTGGTATCTGGCGGGAGCATTCCTTCTCTATTTTGTGATAATTTCATGTTAATGTAGAGATGAGTGTAGAAAGGATGTGTTTGTCTTTCACAGGCTGTCTAGCCTTGTGAGGTGAATAGGTGTCAAGTATGCCTTGAATATTTTAACAACTGGTTTTGTCTTGGCCATAAAAAGAGAAGATTACAGATCTGTTTTCTTTTTATGAACAGCCGAGGTCGAGCTCAGTCACGTCTATATGTTTTCTGAAATTTAATTTACCTTAGGAACTAAATGCATGTCAATGCTCTTTTTTAAATACCTTGTCTGAAGAATCTCAGATAAGCTGAGATGAGAATGGCTGCCCTCCCAGACAGGGTAAGTGGGATGCTTAAAATCTTCCAGCTGTTTGTCAGATACTTAACTTTCTGTTCTGAAACTGCTGTACCATCTGTCTAGCTAAAAAAGGTGCACCGAGCAAGAAAAAAAGTATCTTTCCAATTCAGATGAGTCTGCTGCATCCTGTGAGATAATCAAGCCACAGATGATTATGGGAACAGTGAATTTTAAATTTTATAGGAATAGCTTCATAGAAAGCATGAAAGATGAAATTTGAATTCATCTTCTGGGTATCTCAAAGGAACAACAACGCACCATCCTAAGTTTAAAGTCACATTTCTGTCTGCTATGTGAGTTTATTTGTTATTCAATTTTATGTGTAGCTAATAGGCTTTGTTTCCTCTGTTAAATATGTCATTTTAATTACTGGTGTTATCCATCCATTATTTTATACTATCTATTACAAATGCCTAATATTTGTTGAAGAAAGGGTTTTTCCCAGAAATTTCTGTAGAGATCTAAAAGGTGTGCAGCAGGAGTACAGGGTAATTTTTATCAATTTGAAGTAATCAAGATGCTTAAAAGATGAGTTGTATGGTACAATTCAATGAGCAAGAAATGAATACGGAGTAAAAGACCTCCGACAAGAAAAATATGAAAGAAATGTCTTAGTCCCTAGTGCCATCTGCAGGATTACCACTGGAACAGGCAGGGAGAGCCTGTTTCGAACAGAAATTCGAGTGACAGTTTGTAGTGTTTGGTAAGAAAAGAAGAAAGTATCACCTCCAACAAAACCTGAAGAAATACAATTTCTTTGTCATGCTGAGTTACATAACAATGTATGTGTCAATTCGTTTTCAGCTTGTGAGCAGTGTTAGGTTTGTTGGGAATACGCCGTGTCATGAGGTTTTGCCACACATTTTGTTTTCTGCCTCTGCAGTAGCAGGTGGCTTAACCAGGCTTTCTTTCTTAGCACTTCTTGAAAGAAACATTAGTCATGTAAGAACACACATCCACTAGGAACCATTTTTGGGATGACTGGCTCTTTGGCCGTGCTTCCTTTTTGAAAGCTGTCTCTTCGGGGAGGAGTGATGGACCCTAAATATTTTCCTAATATTCCTTCCATCGGCATTTGTGTAAAGATGCATATCAGAAATAAAAATGTAAGTCTGCAGCTCCCCTGCTAGGTCTCTGGTATTAGAAAGGAATTATTTTCTCTACAGACCAGTAGGCAAGCTGACTGTAAATGTGTGTGTTGGCAGTAGGCAAATGATGTATACATGAAAGGATAGGATATAAATAACAACCAAGAAGAATCAAAGTTGAGGTTTTGGGATAGAGGGAGTGTAAGCTGAAGCCAAATGTGGGTAAGATGGAGGTGATAATGGTGATGGTATCTAGAAAAATGTTAAGCCCTACAGAGTTGCCGTGTGTGAAGAGTACATCCCTGCTGTTTGGCATGTGGCTTTGTTGGGAGCGTCCCCATCTGCTCTACAAGAGCTTAGCATTCACAAAGAGTGTTTTCTCTTGCCTCTCGCTGACAGAAAACTCTCCCTTGTCAGAGGCTGACCTGACCTCAATTACTTATCTATTCATCACTTTTCTCCTGACTATTGTAATGTGATACTCCTGGGCACAAAGCCTGCAGTTCCTCTGAAGCGCCAGCTGGTTTAGGGTCTTGTGTGTCATGCCGGCAGCACTGGCTGCCACAAGTTGAAGCTGGTCTTTCTAAGTTGACTTTCTGCAAAACACCAAGCTAAAGTGTCTATTTTTAATCCTCAGGGTGCTTGCTGTTTGGGGTTCAGCCTGGGTAAAAGTCTGCAGGAAGCTGCAGAGGGAAAGCTGTGGCTGCTTGCTGTGCTTTCTTGCATACTGGAGCCCTTCGGAGTGAAAGTTTTGTGTAGCACAACGTTTTCCAGGACTGGTCTCTCACCAGAGATGGAGGTCCCTTTGGGCCTAAGGACTTCTTAAGCTTTCATTGGCACTTTTCTGGTAGGTATCTGTGGTACGTAGAAAATGAATCGTGTTGATTTTTGGAGTATCATAGACTTGGCAACAAAAGCTTCAGCCTGTCTGTTTACATGTCTATCAGAGTTAGTTTTTACTGTGTCAGTGTCTGTATGAGAGCTCGTTGCTGTGGACAGCCTTTCTAATGAGCGTAGGGAAATGAATGCTTCAGAAAGCACCATCTGTGGCATCCTGTGCTATGTAAGTTCAATGGTTGCCTTTTTGAGGAGCTGTGCAGGAGGGAGATGAATGATGCATGCTGACAGTGTTTTAGGTCTACAGGCATCACTACTGAATCTTAAGTTCAGTAGTCCCTTTATTTGAATGAGTGGATCACTTTGGATCAGTGTAGGGAAGTGGATATGGGAGGGAAATACCAGAAATCCATTGAAGACTTTACTGCTACAGAAGCTGAGATCAGACATATGATCTGTAAGTCAGGCATACAGGGTTGGTCTTGTGAGAACTTGAACTGAGGGATTCTCTTACTCTTTCTCTTAAAAAAAAGAGAGCAGATTTTTTTCCCAAGGTATATGCGCCACCAGAGAAGGCACACTAAGACCTGCACAACAGAAACTGGGTTAGTAAAGTGGTTTCAGCACTGAAAGAGTGTTTTTACTACTCATGAGGCTGTTCTGATGATGAGAGCCAGAAAGAAGTACTGTAGCAGGACCAGGGAGAGGGAAAGGCCTTACTTTGTAAGGACTTACTTCCGAAGTAAGCTTTTGTTTGTTTAGAAGAAAGAAAAAAGCTATAGTAGAACTACATGTGCATGTTATTGAATAACTGTGCTTCTCTGGCCTGATTAACCTAGTATTATGTTTCACAATTCTAAGAATTTTGCAATTCTGCATCAGTTCTTTTGCTTGGACCAGACTAAAAATGGAGTTCCAAAGTGAATTATTGCTCCTACAAACCACTAGAGGAAAGTAAACAAATAGAAATCTTAGCTTTATTATACATGCAGTCCTTCTACATAATGCATATTCCTGGCTTTGAGTTCTCCAAGGAATGTTATGCCTTCTTATTTTGCCTTTTTTTTAAAAATGAAGAATAAAATATGCTAAAATATGAAAGAGAACTTCTGATGTAGATTGGGCATTATCAAGGCACAAACAAGGATGTGTAGAAATGGTGCTGATGCTAAATGAAAAAATTACGGGAATGTTGCCATTGGGCACTTTGTCATTCTTCACATTTGAAAGGCAGAAGTCTGCTTATATGAGAGCAGGTGTGATGAGATATTTGCACATGGAAGCACCGGTCCATTTCTTGTGACAGTGTATTTTAATCTGCAGCATAATGCTGAGTCCCATTGTCACTCATGTCCTGTTTATTTTGATTCTGTCTTTGTTTAGACTGTTATTGGTGTTTGGAGAGCATGCAGGGATAAAGAACAGTCTCAAACAGTAGGTTGTAGTATGTGACATCTGTTTCATTATAGAAGGAAAAGTCCTTTTGAGTATTTTAAAAGTCTAAAAGAAATCAGTATTTATTTGTTGTTGCTTATTAGATGTAAGTAGGAATCATAAATGGTTTGAGCTCAGTATTGGGCATAGCAGAAGGTGTTTCACTATTTAAGGATGTGTACTGTTCTTAACTGTTCTTTAGCTTTATGTATGTATATAAACTCTCTCTCAATATATTTCCAAGGACTTGTGGAGAAAACAATAATTCCGTTAGGCAAGTTCTTGTAATGAAAACAGATGTACTTTTGGCCCAAGTCCTCTAATTTGAATGATTTTCTTTGAAAAGAATTTGCCTATGAATGTATGCATACTGAAAAACGAGGTTAGTATGAATGTAAAAGCAGATGCCAAAATTGATCCTTGATTATAGAAGAGTTTTCCTCTCAATTTTAAGTGACTTAGTCCCTCACAAAGACAAGGTGGGGAAAGTTTTCAGTGCAGCCTGCAAGAGCGCAACAGCGAGTTAGTGTTCACAATGGGAATGGTGTAGTCAAATCCTCACATGTTGTGCTGAGTGTCTGTCACATCATATCAGTTATTAAGGGATGAACCTAGTGGGCAAACTGCGAGAATTTCAGAGGGTTGCTCTAGACGTTATTAGGACCAATAATTCGTTTTGTAAGTGATAAATACACGTAGAGTCATTACGTGTGTTGTGCTTGGATTGCAATGAATGAAGTGACATTTTAAAATATCCATGCAGTAGAGTGCTTATGTAGCAGCTTAAATAGTCAACATTTTGCAAGAGCAAAAAGAGGGAGATAAAAGATTTTTCTCTTCAACTCTGGTAAGATAATTTGACAAAAAAGAATTATTCTTCCTTTCATAGCTGTGAAAGAGACTACCTGGACTGAGTTCAGGGTTTTGGTTTCATCTCCTAGCTTCTTTGAGTCTTTACTCCGCTCTTTGTCTTTTCTTGTAAAAGAAAGAACTAACTAGCTGAAGTGCCTTTTTTATTATCTTTTTATATTTTTTTTTACTTGTTATTTTAACTCTGTTCATGGCTGTGGGAATCCTGTTAATAGTGAATGTCCTGAAATTGAATTTGTTTTTCTAGTGTAGGGCCACTCTCCTGACACAAAGCTTTCACTCAGCTGAAGAGAGAAGCACCAGCTGATAAAAGTGGAAGATTGCGCTGTGGCCAGGAGTCAAGAAAGCCCTGGAGCCAGAGAGACAGAGGGCTTTCCCTGTGTGGATTCCAGTTAAAATGTGAATTGAGGCACTCTCATTTCCTCTTACTTTCTCTAGAACCCTCCCAGAGACCCTGTATACAGAATTGTGGCCTGATGGGATTATGTTTTGATGCATTTTTGTAAAAAGAGGTATTTCTTTTGGAGACAAAGGGCCAACTCCCTTAAGACACTTTTTACTCCTCACTTTTTTTTTTCTCTCTTCCGATTCTTGCTTTTTCTTTTTTTTCTGCAGCAGCTTCTGTTGTTCAACAGTTGCATATTGTTCAAAAGGTTTCTGCAACAGCTTTCCAAAACGGAAAGTGAAGATCTCTGACCAGGAGCAGAAGAGATTTTTTTTCTGATTGTGGACTACTGAGCTTATCTTGGGACCTCCAAAGACATGTGTGGATCCATATAGAATAAAATACTTTTTAAATGGACGTTTGGATCCGGTAGAGTTAAAGGATGCTTTAATGGAAAAAATTCTGTTCTCTTTAAGTAAGTGGAACTTTCTAAGCTGTCATGAAATTAATTTCAGTGTTCATTTGGGTGCAGGTTGTAGGAGTATCTCACTTGAAATGATAATCTACACTTGCAAAAACAGTGTCATTTTTGTACCAATTCAACAACAAAGTAAATTTAAATCTTACATGAGAAGAGGTGGGCAGATGTTAAACAGACTCCCAGTGGCACTTACAGTGGAAATTCTGTAAATTCCTTCCATGGTTTTAGCATGTATTTAGCTGCACAATAATGGCTTCCCCCCCCACCCCGTAAGGACCAGGAAAGCAAAACTGCGTTCTGAATTTTCAGGTTCTGGCCGCTGTGTTGCCAGTGGTAGTATACTGTAACTGTATTTTATCTCAACACATGGGATTGAGTCTTAAAACCAGAATTGTTTATAAAGGGTGTGCAGTGAGGTTACCGCTCATAAGATGAGCTGTGAACACTGAATAATATGCATTCACGTAGCCCAAAGCAAATGCAAAATAATGCAATGTAGCTTGACCTTTTCTCGTTGCAGGTTAACCTGAGTCTAATTAGCCTAGGTTTGCCTCAGGCTAAAAGTGGACGAGAATCACAGCTTGGCTGAGTAGTAACTTTTTAACTCTTTGTAACTTGCTTTTGTGTTTACATCCTGTGCTATTGGGGAAGCAAGGAACTGGGGGTAGAACAAAGGAGGACAAACTAAAAGCGCTTGTTGCAGCAGTGGTAGTCACCTGCTATAAATTTAAACTGAAGTTCAGCACTAAACATCAGCTCAGTGTTGTGTGGAGGTTTCAGTAACTTACAGTCCAAACAGTTTTAGAAACAATCCCCAAAATAAAAAGGGATCAGTAACTTTGTATCAGCAGCACTGGGGGCTTTTTTGCTTTTTTCCCTTTTTGACATTGTGAGAAAATGAAGCTGAATTGTAAATGTGCAGGGTCAAAAATTTTACTAGTGTCTAAAGTGAAGTTCTTAAGTTTTAATTTTGTTTGACTTTGTGGTATTGGGTGAACTACATCTTTAATATCACATCTATTTCTTTAAACTTGTGTAATTTTTATTAGCCATTATGAAAGTGATTTCATTTCATAAGTCCGTTTCCTTCACTGACTCCAAATAAGGTCACTGAATTGGGGATTCAGTGCTCCAGGCTTAAAGTTTAGAACAAAGAAATACTCAGTTTTGAGACACTTGTTTTTTCTGTACTCTGTAAGTTCATAAATTTGTTAATTTGCTCTGAAAGTACTCTAGATAGGCTTAAGAAATACACTGTCAGTGGTGTGCTGAGGTAGCTGTTGTGGCAATGCACGTTTGGAACTTTTTCTTTCAGAATGTAACTTTTTTTTTTTTTTTTTTTTTTTTTGCATGGTATATTTTTTCCTTATTGTGTGTTCTGCAGTGAGAGGTCATTGCAGCTTGAGATATCAGTTGAAAAATTTGTAGCTTATACTGTCAAGCCACATCCAGAAGTTCATGCCAATTTTTGAGGTTTATTTTTTCACCAGTGTAGCTGAAAAGCAGGAATTTCTCTATTCTCTTGTTTCAATTAATGTGTAATGTAATGAAACTAAGAATTATACAGCTACATTCTAAATTTGCAAAATGACATGACGCTGGTATGAAATTTGGTTTCATGACTTATTAAAAAATTCCTTGTGTGAAGCTTTAAACCCCCCACTTGCAAAAAACTTAGTTTAGCTAGTGGTTGTATGTGCCAGGTAGTCTGTGTGTTTATGCCTTTTTTTTGAGTGTGGTTCAAAATCTCCAACACTTCAGTCTAGTTTTTGTAGCTAGGAATAAATATACCAAGTAAACTGCTTTCAAATGGGAATGGATTTATGCCATAGCTTTTCGTGCCGTGACAAAGTGAAAAGTGAGATAAGAAAGTATTGACTGGTAACTGGACTTCAAAACTATGTTAGCAAGTTAGCCATGAATTATTTGAAAATTCTTTGTATCTCTGGACATATAAGATATTTCATAGTGTGATATGGATGATTTAATGATAGACTTGCTATGTGTGCAGCATCCCGAGGGAATTATTGAAAAGATTCAGAAAAACATTCTAGCTTTATTGTGTGAAGAAACAGTAGTGGTTGTTTTGTTTTTTTTTCTTGTTAAGATTATGGCCAGCATCCCATCCATGTTCTCCTTTTCCTTGACTTTGCTTTGAAAACATAGTTTTGGTCTGGAAAATAACCAGTTTTACTCTGAAGAAACATGTTTCTGTAAAAATGTAGGTGAAGTCTGAACTACAGAACACTTGTAGTTTTGTTACAGGTTTTTTTTTTTGCTTTTAACTAAAAAAAATAGCCTTCGGTTTTCATCTGAAACAGCTTTACTTGGAAGTATTTTCAACACCTCTTGAGACTTCTGTAGGGTCTATACCTGAAGAAAAAGCAGTGTAAGCCCATTCACAGAATAACAGAATCAACTAGGTTGGAAAATACCTTTGAGATCAAGTCCGACCTATGGCTGATCACCCCCATGTGAACTAGAGCATGGCACTGAGTGCCACATCCAGTCTTTTCAATACCGCCAGGGACAGTGATGCCATCACCTCCTTGGGCAGCCCATTCCAATGCCAAATCACCCTTTCTGTGAGTAACTTCTTCCTAATATCCAGCCTAAACCTCCTCTGGTGCAGCTTAAGGCTGTCTTTTGTCTTGTCACTGGTTGCCTGGGAGCAGAGACCGACCCCACCTGGCTACACCCTCCTTTCAAGTGGTTGTAGAGAGTGATAAGTTCACTTCTGAATCTCCTTTTCTTCAGGTTCAACAACCCCAGGCTCCCTCAGCCATTCCTCATAGGATCTGTGCTCCAGAATCTTTCACCAGCCTTGTTGCCCTTCTTTGGACACGCTTCAGCACATCAACACCCTTCCCAAACTGTAGCGCCTGGAACTGGATACAGTACTCAAGGTGCCAAGTACAGGGGAAGAATCACTTCCCTGGTCCTGCTGGCCACACAATCACTGATACAGCCCAGGAGGCCATTGACCTTCTTGGCCACCTGGGCACACTGCTGGCTCATGTTCAGTCTGCCATCAATCAGTACCCCCAGATCCCTTTCTGCCTGGCCACTGTCCAGCCACTCTGTCCCCAGCCTGTAGTGCTGCAGGGGGTTGTTGTGGCCAAAGTGCAGGACCTGGCGCTTGGTCCTGTTAAACCTCATGTTGTTGGATTTGGTCAATCTATCCAGCCTGCCCAGGTCCCTCTGCAGAGCCCTTCTATCCTCCAGCAAATTGACAATCAAACCCAACTTGGTGTCATCTGCAAATTTACTGATGATACACTTGATCCCCTCATCCAGATCATCAGTAGAGATATTAAACAGGAGAGGGCTCAACACAGATCCCTGGGAGACACCACTGGTGACTAGCCACCAACTGGAGGCAGCACCATTCACCAGCACTCTCTGGGCCAGGCCATCCAGCCAGTTCCTGACCCAGTGAAGAGTGCACCTGTCCAAGCCGTGGGCTGTCATCTTTCCCAGGAGTATGCTGTGGGAGACGGTGTCAAAGGCCTTGCTGGAGTCCGGGTAAACAGTACCCACAGCCTTCCTCTCATCCACCAGAGGGTCACCTGGTAATAAAAGGAGATCAGCTTGGTCAGGCAGGACCTGCCCCTCCTAAATCCATACTGACTGGACCTGATCCCACAGCTGTCCTATAGGTCCTGTCTGTTTGATCACACTCAAGATGATCTGTTCCATAATCTTGCCAGGTACCGAGGGCAGGCGGACAGGACTGTAGTTTTCCCAGATCCTCCTTCTGGCCCTTCTTGTGGATGGGCATCACACTGGCCAGCTTCCAGTCATCTAGGACCTCCCCAGTGAGCCAGGACTGGTGATAAATGATGGAGAGTGGCTTGGCAAGCTCTTCCACCAGCTCCCTCATCACCCTAGAATGGATCCTATCTGGTTCCATAGACTTGTGAGCATCCAAGTGGCTCAGCAGATCACTGACTGCTTCCTCCTGGATTACAGGGGGGGCTATTCTGCTCTCCATCCCCCTCTGCCAGCTCAGAAGGCCAATTGTCCTGAGGATGACCTGGCTTGTTGAAAACTGAGGCAAAGAAGGTGTTAAGTACCTCAGCTTTTTCCTTGTCCTTGATAACTACATTCCCCACCATATCCAATGAAGAATGGAAGTTTTCCTTGCCCCTCCTTTTACTATAAATCTATTTGTAAAAATATTTTTTATTATCCTTTACAGAAGTGGCCGGTTTAAGTTCTAACTGAACTTTTGCCCCTCTGTTGTATTTATTGATATTTCCAATAATAGTTTTTTATTCAAATTCTGCTCATCGTTTTTTACATCAGGAAAATTTTTTGTTGTACTTTGCAGTTGACATAGCAGTGTACATCTAGTAATACACAGTATTTTGCCCTTGGCCTAGGAGACAGAAGGATCAGCCTATCCATTGCTTAAATGAAAAACTAACCTACTTAAAACCCCCACTCCCCACATAAAACTAACACACAAAATGTTGTGCATGTTTTGCTGGCAGTGGACTTTTGGTGGATTTTTAACAGGAACCTCCATAGCGGTGGTGCTTTATCTACGCACAGCAATTGATAGGCATAACTATAGTGCAAGAAGCTATTTTGGAGTAGGATGTAGATTCTCTTACAGAATAAAAATGGTTTTATTCTAGACCAATTCTGGTCCTTTCTGAACAGTCCAATTATTTAAAATTGCTCTCTTAAGGGGTGTTTGCCTATAGCTGCAGACGTGAATAGTTGAAAGACCTGTAGCTGTGGTCCCCAAAGCAGCATCTTGTGAACATCTGGCCTATGTGATTCTTTGTAGCCCTGGGAAAGGAGAAGTCAAAACTGATGGTGCCACTGCTATGCTGACATGGAGAGCAAGCTGCTGTGATAACACTTTGCAGGCCAGCTTGCTGAACATTTTTCCTGGGTCAGCAAATGTTTTGTATCACTGCTCTTTAGCTATTGGTGATAAACTTCATCTTTCAATTTACTCCATTTTCTTGTAAGAGAAAACATCGTCATTTTTTCAGTTGATGCCTGATGATACTCAGGATGTGGTATGTAGTTCCCTATGCCTAACTGAATTAATCCTTTTTGTATATGTTCCAGTATAGGAAGCCCTGATGAATTGAGAATTCTGTGAATAGGGTTCAGGAGGAAAGCAAGGAAAGCCAGTGGAACATCAGCTGTACCTTCTGGTAATGGACATTTTGGTCCCCCTTGAAAAAGAAATCTCTTTGCCTGGTTCCTTAGCGTGGATGATGACATCCCATGTCACCAATAGGGCTTAAGAACACACTTACCTGCTGCCCATCACTAACGTTTCAATTATTTTGCACAGAAATGGGATTACTGATCACTGACCTGCAGTGGCTTCTAACATTAGCCAATATCCTTGGATATTCATAACCTTTGCCACGTTCCTAGAGGCAGAAAATAGATTTAGGTTGTGTTGGGAAAGATCTAATTTGAATTGTTGTGTGCTTTACTACATGTTATTTACAAGAACAGTGTCCTGTTCGTGTATAGTTAAATAAGTCTTTCCTCTCCCTTTCTCTCTATCTTTACCATTTAGGAAAATTCTGTGTGATTTTTTTTCTGTTTAAAAATAACAGTAGTTAGTAAGATACATGATTGGACCTTCAACATTCAGGAGTTGCTGATGTTGTGCTTGTAGTCCTGTATATATTCTTGGAATAATCATGCTACCCTCTTAGATGAAAGAATAGAATGCAACAAATATTTTTGGTGTTCTTTTTAGCTGCAGACTATCAATAGGATTGTAGCAGATCCCCAAGAACAAGAAAGTGTACCAGAAGCACCAAGTCCTTGCTGTTTGAGGAAAGAGCTCATTTTCTTTTATTAATGCTGCTTTATCCTTTAGCTAATCAGTGCTGCAAAGAAGTACAACCATACAGGCTTCATCACTCTGTTAGAGTTACAGGATGCAGCTACTGTCTGTACAAAATTGGAAGGAAATACAAGGTTAGTAAGGGAATATTTGTTCCTGTCTCTGCTCATCTCGTAAGTTACATTGAAAACTTCCCTAAAAAGAGAAAATTCTAAGAAACTGTCACAAGCACTTCAGCTGTGCAGTCCTAAAACTGGAAAGCTAGTATCACTACAAACCGTTTTGCATGTGAAATTGGTAGAAGAACATTGACTCAAAGGAAGAATTAAAGTCCCAAGACAAGTTCTTTTTGCATTAGCACACTGTATATTTACTACAACGGTTTTAGTAACAGAATATAGGGCAAGAGTAAAACTCTGTTCTAAGTGTTAATGTTCATGGCTACTATTATATTTAAATATAACAAGCATCGTCTATGTAGATATAAAAATACTGCATAATTTCTATATGATGAAAAAGGGAAATTAAGTAAAAAGAAAGACTTTGTGCTGTTTTATAAATTGTTCAATTGAAGTAATTTAAGTCATCAGAGTCTGACATTTTGATGACTCTGGATATACCTGGAATTACATATTATGTATGTTACTTGTCATTTATACCAGCTCATTTGAATTTTCTGCTTGATGTGCTGTCTCAAATGCTCCTCTACTTCAGAGCTGACTCAAAGTGTTACAAATTCCAAAGTCTTTGTTTTTATTGGTTTTGAAGATGTGTGTGGTAAATTTGATGCAGCATTATTGACTGACAAAAAAGAATTGAGATGTTCCATATTTAGATGTTATCGTATAAATGCTGTCATACGTTTCTTGCATTATTTTACAGAAAGAATATTTTAAAATGTTGTGGTTCTGGTGCTGCTGCAAGCATTATAGACCTGATAAGATTGGAACACCAGTTTTACAAAATCATTGTCACACTTAGTATTTGCAAATATAGGTTAAAGATGGTGGGATATTTGACTTATCTTAATATGAAGTCTTGGGAAGAGAGCTTGTCCTAATGCATGAAAATGCACTGTTAACTCTGGTTGAGAGCAGTATATTTTAGTCAATTTTATGTTAAAATTAGCAGATGTAACACACCAGGAATTGGCATGTCCTCTGTTTTGTTGCCTGGAAGAAGCATTTACATTAAGTCAGGACACTGTCATTCGAGTCTCTAGATGGCATTAGAAATTTCCTCTTGACACAGCCACCCAATTTCTATCTGATATGAAGGACAAATACACTGCTTTTATTCTTTTATCAAAAGATAGGCTCTGTGGAGTCAGTTCTAAAAAGGTCAATAAGGGGAGCTAATTAAACTTTACTTGTTGAGAGTTTGCACCAGGATTGACATTTTCTATACACAGTCTATTAACATTTGCAAGTTCTTATTTTTAGATGGCTGACTTACCTATAGCTGTCAGATGCACCCTTGACAGTTGAATTTTCATTTGCAGTCATTAAGTCTAGAGCAAGAATCTGATTACTTAAAGACTACACACTTTAATTTGATCCCAAGTTCTGCTCAGTGAATGTAACTAGTAACCACTGTTGTACTTAAATTTAGTTAGCATTTAGTGTCATTCTACATTGTACTATAATGTTAAACTGCCCTCAGAAGTTACTTTGTTTTCAAAGCAATGGGTGATTCTGTATGTATTTGTGGTGGTTGATAATATGAAATATTTTTGCTGAAGGACATAATTCTCTGTATATTTGCTCTGTGTAAGTTAATGTAACGATATAGTCGTCTCTGTGATATAACAGACTGTCAGTAAATTGAAGTTTGTTCCCTGTCCAAGATGGGCAAAACTGTGGCTCTCTCCAAAGATGTTATTGTTGGGAGTTACCCTGCCTTATGAAAAGTGTCACTGTGGTACTATCATTCTGTAGCACTACTCAGCAGAAGTGTATTTCTGTAGTGAGGATGTTGGTCTTGCAAAAGTGTGCAAACCCCACCATGGGCCTGAAGGATCATTTGATTTTTATCTGCTTCATTGTTTTGCTCCAGTCCTGAAAGAGTAGGGGACCTGACTAGTAACTGATTTCAGGGTTTTGGGGGTTGAGGTTTGGTTTGCTTTTTTTTTTTTTTTCTTGTGGCTTGCTGCTAAAAGCCTGCTCTTCAGTATTTTATTATGTGGTGAAAGAGGAAGTAAGATGGGGAGCTTGTCGAAGCTGAGGAGGCACTGCCTGGCCTCTGGTCTGCTGACACAACAAAGCTCTTGCAAGTCTGTTTTGGGAGTGGAGACCATTTGGAGTGAACATGTGTGCAAAGAACCAGGTTTGTTCTTCGAATTTTTAAAATTTGGGAAAGTTAAGGAGGATAGTAATTGTGAAATTTGGAGTAAAGTTTGCGGTAGTGTTATCAGCCTATCATTAAAGTTGTACTAAGGTACTTTCAGAGTGTTGGGGGTTGAACTGAAAGCTCACCTTGCAGATTATACAGAAAAGTCACTCAATATACAGTGAATAGCCTTTTTTTATCACTGACTTTTGCAGGTGTATCTGAAGAATTATCTGGGTTATAGAAAACAGTTATCTGTGTGTGTTCTTGGGTTTTTTACCTTCTAAGAGACGGAATAATGTCTGTGGCAGGAGGCTGTTGATCCACACTTGTCTTTCCACATAAGCACCTCTCCAGAGGCTCAGATGTTAAGGAAGAATGTAGAGGGGCAGAAGTGCATGTGCAGACATTTTTGTGAATCATATCTTGCTGTGGGTCAGGCTGTTCATTATGTCTGGAGATTTCTTTTTTACAGTTTCTACTTTCTTCAATGAAGTAAAAGTGTTTTCAGTTTCCTCACAGCAGGCTTGCATGTCTCTGCAGAAGTTTGTAGTGAAATTTATAATTCTTATTTTTTTTCTAGAGGAATGAGTAGCCAAAATACAATGAAGCATAGAAACAGATACTGGGCTTTAGCAGAGAATTTAGTATCTTCATTTTCTGCCTATTCTTTATTTCTGATCATTCGTACTTCACCACAAAATACTAATCACATTTCATTTTAGAAACCTCAGGATCCGCTGTGGCTGGCCTCAGCAGCAGGAAGGAGATGTCTAAGCACAGACTTAGAGGCACTGAAAGGTTCTAGCATTCTAGCTGGCTACCTCCTAGTCTGGTGAGGAGAGAAAATGAAATCTCTGAAAATTTTTTGGACTGGCATCTAACAATGCTAAAAAGCAGTATTTGCCAGCTAGCAAAAGCAAAGTTGATGGGCAAAGAAAATTGTTGAGAGCACTGTATATTATAACCCAGTGGTACTGGGTTGGGTGGTTTTTTTTTTTTAAAGCTCTGTATAATTCCAGTGGCATGCTTCTTGGATATCTGTACATTTTTCATTTACATTTTGACATTTAAATTTACAATCCTGTAATTTTGCAGCTCATCTTACATACGCTTTTTCAATGGCAAATTGAAATCACAGATGAAGTGCGCTTGAGTACAGAAAAAAAATGTTTAGTGGGATGGGGGAAAAAATGTTGTAGCACACAAACATATTCCTTGGCTGCAAGCTTGTATGTGCAAATTAGGCTCACTTATGAGAACGACCTTTTTCATTTTTTCTTGTGCTAACATATCCCAAGGAAAGTGCATATGGTTCCTCAAAGTATTAAAATGTATCCCGCTGTTGGCATGGTAGGGAACACAGTTACCATACTCAAGAACTTGCCAGCAAACTCCAGTAAGGATATAACTGGACTATTGGATTTGTGGTAAAAACTTAGCAACTTTGCTAGAAGTTCTTTGGCTATGGTCCAAAGTTAAGTTCTGTCCTTCAGATGTAAGGTAACATAGAAGAAAAAAAGTTCTTTACCACTTTTGTCATGCTCCCTCTCTTAATTTTTAAAAAGTATGTTATTCTTGTAAGTCATGTGTCTGTCAGGGACGTATTTTCTACTGAAGTATTTGCGTTGATGTTTGTGTTCTAAAAGAAACTTGGTAATTAGACATCTATATGTTAGAGCTAATAAACAGCACTATTGCAAGAATTGCAGTGCTAAGAAAAATTTTATTTGAATGCATGGTATTGTTTTGACCAAGGATAGCCAAATAGAAAAATAGAACAGGTTGGCAGCCATCATAAATTTAAAATCTTGAGCATGCAATTAGTGTTTTTTTCCCAGACTGAAATTATATATAAAGGTTTTCATTTATCATATCAAGCATAAACTCAATTAATCAAATGAATTTATGTGTAAGCAGTACAGAATGGCTGTTGCTGAAATCTTACAGAATGATGTAGAAATTGAAGCAAGAGTTTCAAGGCTAGTTGTGCTGAGATGGTAGTTCTCTCGAATTCGTTCATATTTACTTACAGGAACATTGGTAGTTGCATGTCATAAGCAGAATGTCGTTAGCATCGTCGTGGTGATTAATCAAGTCACGGCACATCAGGCAATGTGTATATTGGATTTTCTTCTTTTCCATGGTCTCATGTGAACTGAGTGAGGTCGGGTGTAGTTGGTGTTTAGCGAAAGGAACAGCTGGAAAACTGGTGGAGGATAAACTGATTTTAACAGGTAACTTGTTAACTTGTTTCTGCAAGTCAGCACTCTATTAATATTGACAAAGTATCATTTGGGAAAAACTGTTTCATAATACCTGATAAATTTGGAGTGGAAGTCTAAAAAAGATACTGAAATCTGACATTTGTGTAATTTTTTCCTCAGATAAGATGTAGCACTGCCAGATCTGTGCAGTAGTTGTTAAAGGTTTTTTGGAACACTTTTGGTTTTTCAAAGGGCAGTGGTGATTTATTTGAACCCCCTTTTGATTTTTTTTTTTTTTATTTTAAGGTTCTGCTTTAATTTTTTGAGAGTATTGCAAGAGGTGGTCATGAAAGAGTATTTGTATTTCATTTCAGAGGTGGCTTATATAACTGGAAAACTAAAAGATAAAATAATGGAATACTGGAAATCATTCTCTTTTTTTCATAATTGCATTTGCTCTTTTTTTTTTTTTACTTGGAATGTCAGTACACCCAGGAGAATAAAAAGCCTGGGAATTGTCATAGTTTCAAGTGAGTTATAGCTTTCCATGGGTGCGTTTTGCCATTGACAATAACAGTGTGCTTTTGGTATAACTAAAGAATATGTAAAATACATACAGAATTACTTTCAGAAGATTTGTTTTCTTTTGTTGGTAGGGTGGTGTTGATTTGGATAATACTACATTGCATGACTGAAAGTGGCATTTTGTTGATCTTCATTCCAGAAAAATTTGAAATCTTCTAAGACTTAAGATTCTAAGAGTTGGATAAGATGCTTAAAGCATAAAGATGCTTTTAGGTCTTTAAAGAAGAAGTAGATACTCTTCAAAGTAAGATGGACTTCCTGTAGCAATTTGAGTTGACATTTTTCATGTAAAAAATTCTGTCATCATTTAAGATTTGTTTAAGCCACTGCTGAAAATACAGGTCCTATTCTGAGTTACTGTCTGCAGAAACTGTTGTGAGCTACATGGCAAGATGTGTGCCAGGTTAGAGTAATATACCTGGATAATTTATTAAATAAAAAAAAACCTGCATGTAAGCTAAATGTAAAAAAAAAAACCCCCATGTAAAATAAATTTAAAAAAAAAAAAAACTAGTTTTTTTCCTGCTTGTGTGCCAGTTTAGAGAAATTTACCTGGATAATCTATGCAATAATAAAAAACCCACATGTAAAATAAATGTAAAAAAAAAAAAACCTAGTTATTTTCCTCTCTCCTCACTCCCATTGCACTTTGTGTCAGCAAATGTTTAATATCAGTGCTGTATTCCTTTGTCAGAACCTGCCATTTCATTTTTATTTGTTTCTGTATCTCTTAGAGGCAGGATCAGACCTGTCACTTAAATTTCCTTCCTTGTAACTCCTAATTCTGGGACAGTTTTGCTTCTGGCACTTTCACCTTGGGCTCTCTAGTTTTCCCTAGGTGGTGGACCTTGGAAAATCTTTATTTTCAGATTACCTGAAGAAGATTCCATTTTCACCTCTCCTATTAAAATGGTTGCTTGAAGGTTTTTCCAAGGTTGCCTGACATGTATAGTGAATAACAGTTTTCCTTGTACTGTAGGTACCTGAAGTGGTAGATACGTTTCTTCAAAGCAAATTGACAAAGCATGACGTGGCATCCATTTTTCATTTTTCTTTTCACTCTTGCTTCTACTCCAAGAATGACATTTTAGTAAGGTGTTCTCTTTTGGCAGTTCTAGAGTGGCTCTTTTTACGCCTCTGTTAGCAGTGCTGCCTTCCACTTGTTTGCCATGCTGTCAAAATCGTTGGGAGTTGTAGGGAGAAATTAAGTTCCTGCTTCACATTCCAGCACTACTTGCTTTTGCCAGTTTTTTCCTTGTGGACTGCAGATATTCTTACATACTAAGTTTCTTAACTTGCCCTCCAGACTCTGGCACCAGGCAGTCTAGGAAAAACTGGGGTGGTCAGTACCACCAACGCCTTTCCCGAGTAACTATGTAACTTCAATAAAGCAACTCCCTCTCTTTCTTTGTGTTGGTGTTCTGTCTTGGAATTGGGACCCATCTTTTTGTGTTATGTCCAGTGCAAATAAAGCAGTCGGCATGAGGGCTGAGTTGTCTTGTATTACAGGTGAAGTCTGCGGTCCTTTTGAATTATAAAACATGGTTTTGCCTTTCACTCACCACCCCATTCTGAATTTAGTGCTGTTCCATATACTTGCCAAACTGAAGTTCAGGTCCTTCACACAATGCTTGTTCTGCACTGCCTCCCTTTTTAAAGGGCTCTTTTAAATTGTAACCTGACTTATTTGGAATACTAGTTAAAAGTTTTACCCTATCTGTGTACTTTCAGCTGTCTTTGTAGCTTTCCAGCTTCTTGCTTGCCCTTCTTGAACGTAGGAGTGATGCTTTCTTGGGAACCTCCCCTGCTTACCATGATATTTTAAAGATCATGGAGTGACCTGGCAGTAATGTTAGGTAGTTTCTTCAGCACCTGTGGGTGCACATCTGACTTGTCTGAGAGTTCCCTAACCTTACCCTCGTTCACCTGCTATTGATCAAGTTTTATATATCAAAGATTAAACCAGATTTATGTTATTATGAAACTAAATCACCTGGAGCATGGAAATTATGAGTTTTGATGTAGCCAGCAAGTGAACAATAGTATCCTGAAATGGCAAAGCTGTATTGGGATTGCTGGAATGTTGACCACAGCAGTTGCCGGTGGATTGATCCTTGAAGACATAGACAACAATAGGGACTTCTTACCATCTGAATGTGTGCTTCTGAACAGGCTGTGCAACCAAACCACCTTAGGAATTTTATGCTAAGTAATGTTAGGTATGTACAGTTTAAGCACAGTTGGAAACTCTTGGGATTTTGGTGGAATGGACCCCACTGTTAGATTGTATTTGTGTATCATTTGCCTGGTACCAAACAGAAAAACATACAACTACCAACACAAAAATTGTGTGTGATTATCTATCTGTAGAACTTGTTGCTTAATGCAATCTCATTTGGTGTGCAGGAAGACTTTTCATCCATACCCTAGCACATTTCTGGCTTCTCTGTGCATATTGAATGCTTGTTATCCTCTTGATCTTTGCCAAACATATTCACATCTTTAGTAGTTCACACGTTTCCGAAATGTATTATTGGTTGTTTTATGAAGTTGAGTGGGTTTTGAGAACTTTGGATTGTGTGGTGATTTTTTTGAATCTCACTTATTAGTGATGACTGCTGTGATACTGGTAGCAGATTGGATAGGAATGGACCTGGAAATTTGTACTAGTTATAAGTTAGGTTTTTAGATACTAAATTTGTCTTTGAGATGCTGCTGTTTAGTGGAAAAAATCCCCACCAAACCACAAAGTTCCAACAAAGTAGTTAACAAAAATAAGCAGTAGAGAATTTATGTGCCAGCCCTCATGGAAAGGGCATGAATTTCAGTGGAAGTTGGATCAGAAATACTGATATTTTTCTAGTATTTTGACAATAAAATAATTTCTGATCTGGTTAGAAGACAGGGGATACTTTGGTCTGAAATGTGTGATTTGGGCTGACATGCAGTCAAAAACCTGATGCGAGTTCTGCTTCTACCTTTGCTCTACCTTTTTCTTTTCCCCCTCATTTTTGGCAGGAAACATTAAACAGCTAAACCACTGGAGGAATCAGCTGAATTCAGTAGCAAAAATCTATGTTAGCTTGCACTGCCAGCAGTTGGTACTTCAGACTTTTCCAGAGAGGTACCAAATCAAATGCTGTACCAAATCAAATTCTCTTGATACTACCAACCATCTGTGGAAAAGAAACCACTTGTATATGGTGTGCCATAGCTATAACTGAAAGATTTAAATGCAAAGAGATTTTCTTTCTTTTACAAATCACCTGCAAGAATAACCTCTGCTTATTATGACATAAGGAAGATGAGCTTACAGTTCGCCACTTCTTCTCTGAATAATTCCAAATGCAATATGACAATTCTGAAGTACACTTTAATACCATGGATGTAAACAGTCACATTTCTATTTCTTGTTTGAATTAGATATTTTAATCCCTGTCAGATTCATATTTGTGGTAGTAATGTACCCTACATGGCGAGTGCTGAGAAAACATTTATAAAAAGCTTTGCCAAAGAAATCTGCCTATATAGACTACAGTGACTTTACTGTTGAGAATCTTCATGTGTTTATGGAAGAAACCCATACTAGTTCAGCAAGTCTGATTTGTAGATTTTGTTGCTCAAATACCCAAGTTACTTAATAACTCTAATACAAGAGATAGAGTAGTACAGCAGTTCTATTGATATGTTGGCAAAGAAGCAAACATGACCGGTCTTTACCATCTGTTTATAATGCTATATAAAGAAGACCTTACTGGTTGCCATGGAAACCAGCATTTCCAAAACCACAAGTGTTTGCTTAAAATCTCAGGCCTTCTAAAGTCTTGCATTTTCTGACAAAAAAATAATTGAAAATATCTGAAGTTTTCCAGTGATTTTTTTATTTCCTAACAGTTGTTTTGCTGTAAAATACTTCCAGTAGTTTTGTGCTTCTTCTTTCAATACTTGAGAAATTTAAAGCGCGCTGCTGGTAACTTAATGAGTTTCTTTGATGCTTAGCAATGGTCCACGAAAAGGTGGCAGATACTTGTTGGATTTTAGATTGATCTTTGTAGAAAGAGGGGTTTTAGTTTGGATGAACAAGCCCAATTGTGATATTGACACATATGTGAGTGACAAATGTGGAATTTGTGTGGCTGTCACATTGAAAATACTCCTTAACCTGGGTAAAAAACCCAGATTAATCTCAGTTATCAAAGTTGGTCACTTGGGTCTCACTGAAAAAGAAAAGGCTCTCTAGAATCAGAAATCTAGACAAAAACAGCAAATGAAGATAATACTGCTAAGAGTTACAGTCTAAGTGTGTCTATGGTCTCCACTCTTGGCTTGAAATTGTTTTCTAAAAAGTTTGCTTTGATTACTTGGAACTATTGAAAAAACCTCAAGGTATAGTATTTAGAAGTATATACAGTTGTCATAGAATCTGGGAGTATTTTTTTTTTCATTTGAGACTGTATGTTCATACTACTGCCTTGCACTTTGTACTAATCATTCACTATGTTTTAAGGTGTTTTTTCCCCCCATCAGCTTACAAAAGGCTTCTGCTGTATATAACCACTTAACTTTACTTGGTAGTGACACTGTAGAGGTGTTGCATTTGGAGTAATAATGTTGGTTGGTTTTCAGCCACCTGATTTCTATTTCTATCCAGAAGAAAGCTTTTTGTTTATGGCGCTCTTGGCATGTATTTGGCTTGAGCGACTTGACGGGAGAACAATCGATTGAAGCACAAAACTTGGAATCTCTTTCTACTAGTAAAGAGCCTTCACTGTTTTTAGGGAAGAAATATTTGTAATTAATTCATCTGAATAATGATAAAATGAAGTTGTTATCTAGAAATCTTATTCAGGATTAGAAATCTCATGGAAGGTTAAAAGAACTTTTTATATTATTCTGTCATGGCAATACATAGCCTAACATTTTTGCCTTTTTACGTTTCATCCATTTGTAGAACATGCTGTGAGCATTTTCAGTCTGAGATAATGGCCAGGAGTTGACCTATTTCATTGTTACATTTTTCTAGTAAAGTTTATTTAATGCAAAATACATTTTCATGACAGGCTCTACAATTACAATATTGCTGAAGTGACACTGGACCTCCAGAGGTGTCTGAATTCATTAGCCTTCTGAAGCTAATCATCTTCCTGTCATTCACTGAACTCTTCCGAAATATTTGTATTCCTTTCACTTAACAGATTATTCCTGCATCCGAGAGAGCCTGTTCCCAGCAAAGTAGTCTTGTGCTTGAGTCCAGCTGTTGATACTGCTTGGCAGTGGGGTGTCAGACCTCCCACAAAGTTTAAATAAAGCAAATATTGATGGAGAAATCAGACACACAAAATTTAGGCTTCTGTCTAAGTATTTGTGGTTAGAGAAATAAGGGTGCCAGACCTGCAAGCTACTCCCGGTCAAAGTAATTGCGCTCAGATACTTACTGCATTTTTTAACATTGGCTTGCCTGCCATCCACGCCACATTCCAAATCAATTTGCTGACCAGAAAAAACAGCGGTGACTGGCATTTGGATTAAAAATACACTTTGGTGGTTTGTTTCCTGTGTGGTGCCTTTATTGTCACCCTTAAGGTGGTCCTTTTTGCTCTGCCTCTCGCACTCATGAGATCTGATTGGTGCAGGGTAGAATTACTTAAACTAATAATAGTAGTAAATAATCTTTTTTACCGAATAATCAAAGTCTTTGAGACAAGTGTCCGATTATAGCTGCCCTTTATTTTCACTGTGCGGTTTTTGCAGTGTCCGTAGTGGGTATTTTTCAGATCTTAGATGACCATGCAACCTCAAAACAGCCTTTTTCCACACTTAAGTTTCAAGCTGTTCCTGTGCGTTTGCATTCATTCAAATGAAAAAGATAGTGGTTTTCTTCTTCTCACCAAGCAAATCTTTTTCCTCTTTGTCTTCATCTGGTCATAAATTTTGAAGAAAAATGGTAGTTGTTAATGTGTGGGCTTTTTTGTTGTTGTTGGGGTATTTTGTTTGTTGGTTTTTTGGGCTTTTTTGTTTGGTTTGGGTTTTTTAGTTGATTGGTTCGGTGAGGTTTTTTTGGTGGGGCTTTATTTTTTGTTTTTGTTTTTAAAAGTAACTCCTCCCATTGATCCTAAGGAATAGCCTACCCTATAGGAAATAAGTGCATCAAAACCCCTGAAAATAATATGTAACTATGTAGCTGGTCTTCGAAGGTGGGGGGGGGGGGGGAATGATAATGATTCAAATAACCTCAGCCTTTTTTGGGAAATCAAATAAACCTAGTAGCACTGAATGGTAGACTGATACAAGTGTCTAAATAGGGTTCTACAGACTCCAGGGGAAACTTTGTGGTTTTTTATTTCAAGAATTCAAAGCCTGTATTGATTACTCCGAATTACAAGTTCTCAGTTACAATTAACTCTGAGTTACCACGGCCAAGTATCTGTTGGGTGTTTTTTTGTTTGTTTGGGTTTTTGTTTGTTTGTTTGTTTTTGTTGTTGTTTTGATAGTGGGTATTTTTTGTTTGGTTTGGGGGGTTTTGTTTGTTTGGGTTTTTTGGGGGGGGGCTTTGGAGGTTTGTTGTTGTTGTTGGGGTTTTTGGGGGTTTTTTTTTGTTTGCTTGTTTTCTGGTTATGTTTGGGTTTTGGGTGGGTTTTTTGTGCCTGATCAAAATCTGTAGTTTCTTAAACTTTATCTTAAGAATAAGATTTGGGTTTTGTGGAATCTTGCCCATTTGAATCTCCACAGTTTTATTTAACCTTCTGATTTTTATAGTTTCCTGGAAGGCTCCATCTCTTGTGATCATTGTTGTGTTTTAGAGTTGTTGGAATTTTCTTCTTGAAAGTAGTGCAATATTTGGGATAGTTAGTAAAGCCTGAAGAAATGAGTGCATGTAGCAGCTCCAGAAAGAGATCAGTGTCTCTTCTGATCTTGAAGGATGCTGTGGCTTTTCCCTGAGGTTCTTGAAAAAGTTATGTGCAAGACTTTATCTTGTGATAAATTACTTCTGGAAATGATGCAGTTGACCCCAAATTCTGTGTGCCTCCTGCCTCCTACCTGGGACTGTAGTTTTCCAAACTCCCGGTCCCTGTGAAGATCACATTTAATAAGCAATACAGTGATGAAACTTTGGATGGAATTTTTCACCATTATGTATGAAATATTTCTCCTTGTAAGCAATATCCCATGAAAATTGATCAGTTGGAGTCACTTGGGTTGGAAAGGACCCTAGGAGTTTTCCTCCAGGAGCTTTCTGTTCTAGAAGCTATGCTTTTGCAACCTTCTTCCAAGATAAAGCAACGAAGATCATCTTTGTTATGTTTTTATTCAGTTTGTGAATAATATATTTAATATTTTAAAGACACACTTTATGTGGATTTCTGGGACTCTTGAATACCTGAATTTTATACAAGCTGTATTTTAAATGATCTTTAGTCACTCTCTCCAGCCAAGTAGGTGTCTGAGACTTCATAAATGGAAGAAGGGGCACCCAAATTTATGCAGTTCTTTGCATCCCAAAAAATGCTGCAGCTTTTGTGGAACTGAACATTTTGAGGCCTGTTTTTACTGAAGACCTTGGTTGCTGTTCATTCCCAGGTACTCCTAAGTCTGAGAGGAGACAAGTGAAAGCACAGATACAACATTTTCTGTATTAGTTTTCCAGTGACTCTGCGTGTAGATGTGTAGCTATGAACCCATAAATTTCAGGCAAGTACTTCCTCATTGGACCACAACCACTCTTGTTTTGCACATGACTAAGTTACTGTTTTGGCTTTCTTTTAACTCTCTAAGCATCATACCACATAACAGTTGAAGTTATTCAAAAGTTTCTTTGTGTCATGAGTGAAGGCCACATTTCTAAATTGCCTTTTTAATTTTTATTTTTTTTTTGCCTTTGGATAAAAAGCTTGTGCAGAGGCAAGCCCTTGTCATCTGTGCACCACACGACACCAGTTGTGTTTGGTTTTTGTCTGTAAAATCTTGTGTTTCTTTGTGATTGGCTTCACAAAGCTAATGGGGTGAGACCCGTTGTTTCTCAGAGGCAGGTGGAGCAGGAGGGCTCTTAAAGACTCCCTTGCAACCTGGTCTAAGAGCATATTCCCACGAAATGGGACAGGAGCATCAATGCCTCCAAGCCTGGTGTCTCGGTTTGGACAG
>VWPU01010182.1:0-47842 GCA_013398955.1 Callaeas wilsoni
TTTTTCTCAATACCCTCGAGCCCGAAATTGAGCGCCAAAAATATGTACTGGATTGAAAGCAAAACCAGTGAGAAACTCCAAGTCAGAAGTACAATATAATAGGAAAAACTAAAATACATGCAATAGTACAAAAAAGAAACCACTGACAGAGTCAGGATACAACCTGCCACCCTGTCAGTCAGGGAGTTGGTAACAGTCCAATAAAATGGTGGCTGCAGTCCTCCAGGAGTGATGGCTCTGTTGAAGCAGTGGTCCTGTAGACAAGATCCTGATCTTCACCTGAAGATCCAGTGGTAGCTCTTGTCCTCTGGGAATCCAGTAGGTAAGGGCTGACTCTGGTGTTCGAAATCTTAGCTTATATTCAGGATGGGATGCTTGGTTCCTCCCTCTGGGCAGAGCATCTCACAATGGGAGGATGTAATTTTATCAGTCATGTGGTGAGACTAGATGGCCCATTAACAGGAGATGTCCCCCCTAGAGGGAGGATGGGTCATGGGAGAGATAAAGAACCCTGCCCCACCTGGTTTCAACAGCTGGCCCATTAACAGAAGATAGTCCAGACAGAGGAGGCAAGGGACACAGCCCCACCTGCTCTCAATAGCTCATGAAGATGGTAATAGAATACACTGCAACCCAGGACAAGGGAATCACAGAGGACTGCATGTTTTCTGGAAAGGTTAAACCATTACAGTGACTGTATTTTCAGTCTCAGTCTTTCTCCCACTGACAAAACAAGCTTTTGAAATTTCAGGGCAAAACAGAAAAAGGGCCCTTAGGGCCCTTTGAACAGAACACATGACTAAATCAATGGGATTAAAAAAAAAAAAAAAAAACCAAAAAAATCCAAAAAAAACCCCGACCCTATCTAAAACCTTCTTAAAAATCAAAAATCTTGAATTAAGACTGTTTTTGTTTCTAATGCATAAATAGTTCCTAAAGTCTAATGATTTCACAGGTGATGATGGTTGTGCATCCCCACAGGTGCACACAAAGGCAGATGGTTTCAGCTTGGCAACATTCAATCCAGAGAAGATTGATCATAATTTAGGATAATGAACTAGAAAAATACTGCTTTGGGCTTTGCCTGTATTGGAAAAAAAGTATGTTTAGCACCTGTGCATCTATGCTGGGCTCCTTTCCCTAAGATTTGAAGTAAACCATGAAGAATATTTGCTAACAGCCTGTGCACGGTTTCCTTCCACACTGTGGGACCGAGTTTTTCCCCTACCCAGAGTCTAACCTGAGAATCTTTGAATCTGTTTTCTTCCAGTAGAAAAGAAACACCTTATCATAAATTTAGAGCTTAACAGAGCTTATCAAAAAGAAAGTGAGGGAATAAGTACCTTTAGGTGTGTTTGTGGGTTCCTTTGCAAGAAGAAAATGTTATTGGTGTATAGAGGCAGAGTATCATTATCAAATGATTTGGGTTGGAATAGACCTTAAAACTCACCCAGTTCAACCCTCCAGCCATGGTCAGGGACACCTTCTACTATACTAGGTGGCTCCAAGTCCTGTCCAACCCAGCCTTAAACACTTCCGGGAATGGGGCAACCAGAGCTTCTCTGGGCAACCTGTGCCAGGACCTCGACACTCTGACAGAAAAAAAAAAGTAAACTTGAAAAAAAAAAATCAATAGTAAGATTGAGGATAATTAACTGGAATTGACAAGCGGTATAAGTGTCTTCTGTCATTTGCAGTCTTTTGTCTCTAACCAGCGCAGATGCTCCAGGTTGAAATCTAGTGGCCTCGTATCCCCAATTCTGTCAATGAATTGAGAGTAGCATTGGTATGCTAAGGATTTAAACTGTGAAAAAAAGAGGAGAATTTGGTGGTACCTTGAAGCATGTAGAGCTATGACTGGCATCCAGAGATGGTCATCTTGGATGAGTTTGGGCCTTGGTGGTTTTGATGCCTTGTAGAGGCTGACCTGGAACAGAGGCTAGGCAGAGTAAAAGGATAAAGGGTAGGTATTTATTGAAAGGCCTTTACAGGATACACCTTCGGCAGTGCAGTAGTCTCGCAGAGACTACACCCAGGATGGACGACAGTCACACGTTTTTTGGACAGAGACAAGTTTTGTCCATTTGCCTATCAGAGGTTAATTGTCCAATTACAGCTTCAGGTAGTGGAGTCCCATTCTCCCAGTTTCCTCCTCCCCAACTCACTTTTGTTTCCATTTCTTGGGGCCTGAGACAGTGAGGTGTCCTTGATTCTCAGGCCTAGAGAGGAATTGTGTCTGACAGAAATGGGAAAAGCAGTTGCTAACACTCTATGTGGAGTTTAGAGTTATACACTAAAGAATTGCAGGATTACAAACATATGAAAATACAAAAGGTAAAATCCTAAGGCATCATTTTCACTGTGCTTTGGTGAAAAGTTACTGAAGTGTTAAAATAGGAAAATCAGTACCTGGGAACTTGCTCATTAATTCCAGAGAAAAGGGTCTTTGAATTATTTGGTGCAGAAAAGATATTAAGAAGTTTTCAAGCACTGTGGGCTGAAGAATAACCAAATGGTCTTGAATCATTTTTGAAGCCCAGGACTGCCCACAGCAGGGAGTTGAAACAGGATGATTTCTAAGGTGCTTTCCACCTCAAACCATTTTGTGATGACTGTTAGAAATGCCCAAGAAATACTCCAGATCTGGTCCTACTCAAAACTTCCTATGATTCTAGTTTTGCTCAATCCTTGGCCTCTTTTGAAAAACTGATTTTTTTTTTTAGGCTTCTTCCTTTTTTTTTTTTTTTTTTTTTTTTTTTTTTTTTTTTTTTTTTTTTTTTTTTTTTTTTTTTTTTTTTTTTTTTTTTTTTTTTTTTTNTTCTTGGTGTTCTCATCAGCTTTCCAGTTCAGTAAGGTTTTGAAATTTTCTGTGATCCTGTTTTCTGTAGCTGCCTTTATTAAATGGATTTAGAAAAGCTACTCTTGTCACCCAACTGGGACAATGGGCTTTTTCGGCTATCATTGAACCCTTCAGAGAGTGGTAGGCACATCAGCCAGTCTCTCATGGACTACATATGGGATTTAGACAACATAGAATGGTTTGGCTTGGAAGGAAGGAACCAAGATTATCTAATTCTGTCACTCGAATGCCCAAACTAGCTAGCATGAATCCTTTCTGATGGCACTTTTACTAAAACTTCAATAATCCTTACTTCTAAGAGCCTAATTTATTACCCATTAGAGCAAACATTGTTCAGAAATTGCCTTTTATGGTAAAGAAATATCAGCTTGTCACAGCTGTTAGCCAGAACTGTCCCAGAGGTTCATAGATCTCCGGTGCTTCATGACTTCCTTCGTGGCAGGCACTACCAGAGGCCAACTAAAGGTTCTGTTCTCTTTGCACAGGCTTTTTTTTTTGCTGTTAAGGATGCTACCCAAGACCTGCATACAGCAAAGAGCTGGGAACCGTTCTTTGTGCCCACATGTCACTGAGGTTGGCAGGAACCTCTATAGATCATCTGGTTCAACCCTCTTGCTCAAAGCAGGGTCAGACTGCTCAGAACCATGTCCAGCTGGGTTTTTGAAAACCTAGCATGATGGAAACTCAACAACGTTTTTCAGTGACCACCTGCACATTCTTTTTTCTTTTTCCTAGTATGTGCTGTGTTTTCTGGTTTTTCTCTTGGTTTGTTTTGGACATGAAATAGAAATACTGTATTGGTCTGAGAAGAGGCTCACGACAGCATGAGAACAAACTGCAAGGAAGAAGCACAAATTTAGTGAGAACAAAGTATTGTAGCTGCAGTGTTCCCAAAAATAGGGATACTTGTTTTCCTCTCCAGACTTCAGCTTGTTGAATGCTCCCTGCAGCCACTGCTGGACTGCAGAGACACAGGATACTAACAAAGCACTGTCTTCAGATGTCACTTTCTAGCATTTCTTAATATTAAAAAAGTGTCCAGAGAAGGATTTGAATGCTTGGAAATGTTTTTTCCAACTGCATCACTCTACAGTTGGATGCAATAGCTGTTACTGAGCATTGTGCAGCCTTGGTTTTTTGCACGAAAATATAGAATTCAGATCTATAGGTGACCATGGCACAGTTTTACCTCGTGATTTACGACTTTTGTTCAAATCTACCATGTAAATGTGACACATGCAAGCCCAGAACGGCTAATTTGAGAACTGGAGGGTTGCCTTACCTGTGAAGCAGGGATTTTGGTCAGGGTAGAGCCTTGCTAGAGCCATTCCTTGAGGATGCACATACTCATTTGGTTGCATATTGTGCTCCCCTCTGAGTTTGTCCTCAGGCATGCATGAGTTCTCCTGCAATAAACAGAATTGAGGAGACCAAAGTCATAATAAAAATCTGCCAAAGCATCTTAAGACAACCCAGGAAGATGCTGCAAAGCAGAGCTTTCTAAGTACAGAGAACACAGGATAAGGCTTTACCACAAATAAATGTTATCAAATGGCCATATTACAAATAATTGCTATGAAGTTTGACTGGTTGTAGGGCATGGACTCAGTAAGCAATTGCCTCATCTGATCAGCCTCTGTGAAAGTACCACAGCGCTTGGGGTTACTTTTGGTTAGGGTTAGCACAGGTGCTCTATGGAAAGTTATTGTTTGGAAATAAAATAGGAACCTCAAGCTGAAATAAACTGGGGTTGAGGAACAGAGGTTGCAGACTTTAGACTTGAGGGTAAATTTAACCTGGATCCTTTAAATTCTTTCAATCAAGGTGCAGATGGCACAAGGACAACTCTGGCCCCAGAACTTTAGTCCCATTGCAAAAGTTGGGTAGAAGAATTTGTCTGGTAGATTGCTTGATTTGGATGTACATGGTATATACAGATGGAATGTGGGAAAGGATGGTGTACAAATGCCAACAGGACAACTGGAGGGGAACTACCAAGATCCTCTACAGAGCACTGCCGCTTCTCTTACGGTGAGACACAGCCATGGTTTGCACCTAGATAGTTGATTTGGTAGTGGTACCCTTGTTTGCAAAACTTACAAGAACTCAAGAAAGTTCCTGACTGAGGTGGACTATGCCCCCCATTACCTCTTTTCTCCTTACCTTCCACCCCTAGAAAATAAAGTTTAAATTACTTAACTTCATTCTTAAAGCTACTGGAAATCACTTTTCCTGTCAAACAACTTTTTTATGAGAGCGAGGTTTGTTTTCATTACAAATTCTTGATCTTGGTTCAGGCAGCAAGCATGTCCTTTGTGTGATTTCCAAAGGACTTCATGATTTCCCTTTCCCTTCTTCTCTGTCCTTTTCTTCCTGGACTTTGTGGTCATATTGCAGTAATCTACAGCCTAGAGATTAGCAGGACAGCAGTAATGTAAGGAATGGAGGTTCTTAGGTCAAATCGAAATGAAGTTCCCCTTGAAAATTGCCAAGAAATTCCTTAGTTGGTTAGGATGCCTGTAGAAAAGGATGAGACAGCTTCCTCACCATAGGCCTAGAAGATCTGGATTTCCATGCCTTAGAGACTGCATCACAGAACTGAGATTTGCTGTGGGATGGGACACTGGAACAGGCTGCCCACAGAAGCAGTGGAATTGCCATCCCTGGAAGTGTCCAAAAGATGTGAACGTGGCTTGGTGGTGAACACGGCAGTGCTGAGGTAACAGTGGGACTCTAATCTTTTCCAACCTAAATAATTGTGTGGTTTATGATTTGGAGGAGGGTGTGTGGCACTTTGACTGCAGGGCACAGATGTGTTGATGTTGTGTTACACATGCTCATTTTCTTTGGAGAGACACATGAGCTACTGCACAGGTCAGTGGAGTTCATGGGGCCATTGAGAAGCAGGAAGGAAAAAACAGAATGCCTTCTGTAGCCTGGTGAGCTCAGCAGGTGAAATGACGCATAAGCATGCAAACTTCAGGTTGTCAATCACACCATTGAGAGATATGGTGACATCAACCATGCAATCGTTACGACTCTCCCATGGGATATGTAAAGAGTCCTGAATGTGATGAAATTAAGCAGTACAAAAGCAAAGACAGACATTATAATGACCCCCAAGGACCTGTGGAGTCTCCTGTGAGGAAGCTAACGTGTCTTCATCCTTCACCTTGTTTTTTTGGCAGGATGCTACACAGTCCTCCACAAATAAATGAGTCCACACTGCAAAAACATTTCCCATTGCTGGACATCCCATTTGCTGCTGCATCATTTGACAATGTCCCTTAAAGCAATGACAGCTCCTGCATTATTTTTTGAGCTCACTCATGAACCCTGGAATATAACAGGCAATGGAAACAGCAGGATATACCTGGACAGCTTGTATTTTATTCCTATGGCAAATGGTGATTGTTTCTCTTACAGACTTAAGAATCTGTTTCTAACTTATGTTTCAACTTTTTGGTTTGATGTTTTATGAAAATTCAAAGTCTTGTGATTTGAGCCCTCTTTTTATTATATATTCCACCCATCGTCCTGATCATAATATCACTTGTAGAGTCCCAAGTTTCCACCAAACCAGTGCAAGAAGCCCTATGAAACAGAATAGTCTCACTCCTGAAATTTTGGTGTGTGTCTTTCTGGTGTGACTTGTCCATCAGACTTGTCTTCTGCTTCCCTTGGCCAGATGTGTTTTGTAATAGCAACTTAAAATAACACTCACTACTGCTTCTGTTGGAGTATCACCAAAAATGCTGTTTGGTATTTAACTTCTGCATTTAATTTCTTGGTACCAAAACAATTTTTCCAACTCGGGAGAGCTTAGTGTAGGTATCTTCTGGTTGGCTTGGCAGGGACCCAGCCTAAAGAGGTCTATAACATGTTCCATGCTGTGCACCATGTCTTGGCTACAGTCTTGTTCCTCTTAGTTTGTGGCTGTAATGTCCCCACTTTGCTATTGTGGGGTGTTCAAATTTGTCCTGTTCTTTCACAAACATTTTGAAAAATTTCTTCTTAATGCTAGTGCCCTTTGTTGGTCCATCTTCTCCTCACCAGAGAGGAGTCACCAGGGGGACTGCTCAATTTTGCTCCTGCTTCCTTTTCCTTACAGTCTCATATTAGTACACAGATTTAGTTTCCTGTTACTATTATTTACTATTTTATTGCTATTCAGGTAATAACACCAGTCCCTTCTGAACTATGTAGGATACTGTTTGTTTGTGTAATAAAAAAGCAAGGAGTCTCTGCAAATTCTAATACACTAAGGACAAAGAGTAGCTCAGGGCCATTACTTATGGGTGGGTTAAACCACAGAACTAAAGGCCAATTATTCTTTGGATTTCATAGAACCATAGAAAGGCTTGGGTTGGAAGGGACCTTTCGAATCATCTCATTCCAATCCCCCTGCCGTGGGAAAGAACACATTCCACTAGACCATGTTGTTCCAAGCCCCAACCAACCTGGCCTTGAACACTTCCAGGGATGGGACAGCCACAGCTTCTCTGAGCAACTTCTGCCAGGGACTCACCACTCTCTGGGAAATGAGTTTCTAATCTAAAATTCTCCTCTTTCAGTTTAAAACCATTGTCAATGATCCCCCCCTGGATTCCCATGGGCTTATCTGCCACAGCTTCATTTTCTGTTTGCTTTCAGGTACAGCTACTCAGAATTCATTGTTTCATATGAAAAAAGTAAATAGTTTTGCCAAAATAATATAACTTGATTATAATGAAAGTGAAGAAAGACTGATGTTTGGAAAAGACTGACTCATTTAATTGGATGCTTCATTTTTGAAACACGAGCTCGTGATGTCGTATGTTTCTGTTTTTCTTTTATGAATGATGAAGGATTTTGCTGGCAGAAAACATATGTGAGTTTTGAATTCAACATATTATTTCAATCTGTCCCCCTCAAAAACATACAATTATTGATGTAAAAGACAAATCAAAGAGTCAGGTGCCTTTATTGGATGCCATCTGTGTGAAACTCTCTAGGAATGTAGCCAGGCTTCTCCAGCCATGCTGCAAGCTCCCTTTTGTTCTCCAGGAGTGTAAACAATCCCATGCAGATGTGTCACAGCAAACCTAAGCCAGAACAGCCCAAACTGCATTGTGCTGTAAATGCTTTCCTGTGAAGAACAATACCTAATCAGTTTTTATGTTGCAGTTTGAGTGTGGTGACAAGCTGGTCTTCTTTTTGATCTCTTGACAAAATAAATAGCTCCAAAAAATCAAGTTAATACCAGAAAATCCCCAAATAATTTAATCTGGTTATGCCATGTACCATGAAATTAGAAATACTAATTTTTCACTATAAGAATGAATTCTTCACTATGGGGGTTGGAAGAAGATGATCTTTAAGGTCCCTTCTAACCCAAATCATTCTATGATTCTATGCGTCAAATGGAATAAAAAAATTATGCTTCTGCATTTAATTTCTTATTCTGCTGTTCATGTGGCTCCCATGCTCTGCTTTTACAGGTGAACTTTTGTAATAGAACTTCTAAGTATAAAAGGCTTGTGCTGAAGCAAGGAAGACTGCTGTAGCCGAATGATGGGAGCATCACCTAGCAATGATCAGTTTTGTATTGGTACCGAACTGCCAGTCTAAAAGCCACAAGGGAGTGTTGTTGTTTTGGGGAAAATGTCTTAAACCCACCAAACTGTTTAGATGGTGGGAAACACAGCTGGACCAGCTGTGACTTCCAAGTTGAGAAGTATGCAGGAGTCCTTTTCATGCAGCCTATGGAAAAAAATCCACATGAATGGCTGTAGTGGACCAATACTTTGCCTCTCATCAGGACCCATCCCACTACTGTCTCTCATGAGCAGACCCAACAGTATGATGCTCTGCCTGAGCTTGGCACATTTATAATAATGTATTTCTTTTTCCAGTGGAAAACTGTTATAACAACAAAGTGGTTGCAATTTTGTGTGTGTGTGACACTTCTCTATGATATGGCAGCTGGGGACATGGTTTAGTGGTGAACACAGTGGTGCTGGTTTAAGGAGTACTCGATGATCTTAGAGGTTTTTTCCTAACCTTAATGACTGTATGATTAGTGTTTTCCTTATCCTCAGGCCCTTCTTCAAATAAACACCAGTAGGTTGCTGATCAGTTCCCTCCTTTGGGGAAAGCATGCCTTTGTGGTGAAGAGGCTTGACAAGGGCTCGCATCACCAGAATCTCTGTGACCCCAGGCTAATAAATCACTTGCTCTGCTCTTTGCCTTGGCTCCTTGAGCCTTTGGCCATCTACCTTATACACAGGGTAGTGTAAAGATAAAATCCATTTGTGATTCTGAGTCACTTGGATACTGTTGGCATTTAGGGCAAAAGTAAAAGTACATAAATAGAAATATGCATTTTCTAGAGTCTTTTCTCTGGTCTCCAACCCTCCCCACGTAATTAACCAACTGTTGTGTCTTCCCGTGGGCCAGTTTGACATCCCAAGCTACTGCTCATCTAGTGTGTTCGCTCAGCAGCTCCCTACAGGGCCCTGCAACTTCTCCCCCTAATTAACAGCTTTTAATTGGCAAACCATCACTCTCTTCCAGCACAATTCCTCCCTTCCCTGCAATGTTCCTGGTGATGCCTGAAAAATAAGACCCAACTGACATCCTCTTCCAGGACTTTCCCCACAGTATCTGCTCCTCAGAGGAAGCTGTGCTCGATTTAGCCTTATTTTGCTATTAGATTATATGTCATTTATATACAGAGAAATTTTCTGATTATCTGTCTATAGCCTTTATTACTTAATTCAAGTCCAAGTTTATGAGTTAGACTAAAAAATCCATAGAAGTCATAGCTATGACTGTACACATACAACCATGCAGTGATATCCAAGATGTTTGTAGTTCTGATATGACATAAAGTGTTTTACAGGGTTAGGTTAAGATGATTTAGCTGAGTTCAAAGGAACTGTACATCAACCAGTCCATGTTTATGGTAGTAGAGCGACACTGGTTTAAACCTGCTTATGAGCTTCAATTCCATTATTTTTTGAATATTTTAAACTGCCTTTTGCTCTATCCCAAATGATCTTCCCACTACACAGAAGGTCAGGAGTTACCAGTTTGGTGTCTATAAAGGAACTGGGGGTCATTCTGGCTGCTTCTGAATTTTCAAAAGCCACTTTTATCTTTTACTATTCCCTTTTTCCCGACTTATGGCAATACACATGGTCCCAGTAGCCTAACTTCATAGGCTACAACTCTCCCAGTAAGCCAGACAGGGTCAGAGCATGGTCCTGTGGTTGTCAAGGCCTTAACTGTTAACACAACAATTGCTGTTCATGCAAAGCAACCTGAAATGCTTAGTCGCAGATCTGAGCACATGCTTCAGAGCAAATTCCTCCTGAGTGGAAGCCCTGAAGCAAAACCCACCATTTTGCCCAAATGCAAAAACGTAATTTCTATATACAACAAAGTGAAATCTCACTTGAAAGTTTCAGAATCACAGAATGGTTTGGGTTCGAAGTGACCTTAGAGCTCATCCAATTCCACCCCCTACCTTCCAGTATATCAGGTTACTCCAAGCCCCGTCCAACTCAGCCTTAAACACTTCCAGTGATAGGGCAGACACAGCTTCTCTGGGCAACCTGTGTCAGGGCCTCATCACCCTCAAAGGGAAGAATTTCTTCCTAATATCCAATCTAAATCTACCTGCCTTCAGCTTAAAGCCTAATCCATGTGTTCATGTCTCTGAGTTCTTTGTTTTAGGTTTTAAACTGTTAACTTCACATCTTAGCTGGTCTTCCTCATCCTTTTATAGCTGATCATAAATACAGTGCAACGAATTCCATTTATTAGATAACATTTGTAGGGTACCTCAGATGTGAACAGTATTTTATAGATTACATGTAAGATATACTCCCTGTCTAGAAAAGTAGTCAAGTTTAACACATGGCAGGACATGAGAAAATATTTCATCACAAGGATTATGTGGGGTTGCCAGTGATTAGAAAAGAGGAGTGCTGATTGGAGAGCTGAATTTTAAGCAGTGCTTTGAAGAAAAGAGGACATTTGACAGATGAACACAGAGAAAGGGCAAAGGCACAAGGCCAAGAATGTGAAGCGATAAAGAAAGAAATTAGATGAGAAGATAGAGATAAGCCAGTGCACTGTGAAATAATAGTCTGGATCTTGGTCCTGGGTAGAACTCCAGTTATGAAAGTTGGGGAGTAGTGCAGGTAGAAAAGGAGAGGTCTTAGGACAGCTGTTTATAACTTCAACTGTGTGACTGAATACTGCGTGATTTCTTGGTCTTCAAGAGGGAAGTGTGGACTCGGGAATGAAAGAAAAGCATGAATGATGTGCTGCACAAAGGACAGAAAAGGAGGAAAAAGAGTCAGAGGTCTGTGAGTCAATGCAAGGTGGAGAGATGGGATCTGGAAGGAAAACGTGTTCACTTCTGGGAACAAGAAGTGTGTTTGAAATGCAGGTCTTGGTAGTGAGAGGTCGCGGTATCAAGATAGAGGTGGAAGAGAGGTCAAAACCCAGTGCCAAGGTCCAGCATCATGGCTGGATGGCAGGAGAAGCATGAATGAAATACTTCAGGAGACAAGGTAGATAGAAGGAAACATGGAGGACCAAAATCATGATCCAGCCCAACACCAATACACAGAATAAGATTAGAGATAGAGGAGCTCTTGCAGAAAGGTTTGTGGGAAAATGTTCAGGGACACCTTCTTCAACTTTGTTCTGTCAAAGACATTGTCAAAGCCAACCACTTCTGCCTGGATGTGGCCATTGTTGCTTATCATAGAATCATGGAATGGGTTGGGTTGGAAGGGGCATTAAAGATCATCTAGTCCAACTCCCTACCATGGACAGGAACACCTTCCACTAGATTAGGCATACTTCCAAAACCACAAGTCTGTGCTTTTCCATTCTGTGCCTTACCCTTGATAAAAATCCCCTTCAGATAAATCTACACCTTGCAGAAACATTGATGGCTTTTGTTGAGTATGACTGTTGCTTCCCTGTGCTCCCCTGTCTGTGTTGACCTGTCTGCCCCTTGCTTTATTCTTTGACTGTGAGTCAAGTAGACCCTCCAGCTGACCTTCAGGGTGATGCAGGAAAGCTGTGTCCTGGTCTAGGTTTTCCGCTCTGGCAGCTGATGCAGAATGGTTTATCACCCTTCTCTTGGCAGGACTGGTGGGGCTCTCTCCCTCAAGTACAGCAGTATGTCTCAAAAAGAAGACTCCACCTTTATGTTGCTCTAATTTGTACAAGAACCTGAGTTAAAAATTAGCATCATGATGTGCGTCCAGGAGTTGGTTTGGGGCACCTAGCTGAACACAGGATCTGAGAAATCTCCTGGTTTAGCAATATAAATGCAAACAGATTGAGCTGTCTCCAGCAGCACCAACGTAATAGAAAAGAGCTACCAAAAACTGATGAGTGGAGAGGTGGGTAGATTAAAGACAAAAATAAAGAAACCTATAAAAAAAATTCAGGAAGACAGCTTTTTTTTTCCCCTTGTTTTTTTTTTTTTTTATGCCTGTGCTTGGTGCAACAATTCCCAGGGGAAAAAAAAAAGAGAGTAGAAAAATAACAGCCTTTCACAAACCAAAATTTGATTATTAGTAGAAAAACAAACTCCTCTAACGGCAGCTGCTGTTTTATATGTTGGTCTTAAAGCACATAGTATTATGAAACTTGGAATAATATTTAGCAACTGCAGTCATCCAGGGGGTTTTTTTTAATAGATGTTCACTTACATCCTGTTTATAAGATGTCCCTGAGCATCTGCAATATTACAAAGATGTATTGTGATGACAAGGTGATTAGAGGAGATTGTTTGCTTGAGGTGGTGGTGATTAATTACAGTTTGATTTACAGTCTAGAAAGCAAGTGAAGCATGTTAACACTTTGGTTGATAGGTCTTCAGCTAGTCCAAGCTGACCTTGGCCATTTGAAGACTAAACTCTGGTCTGCCTTTCTATTCTTGTTTTTAATCAAAATCGAGTCATTTTACAAGACCTTGTAATTTGTTTACCTATCTGCACTATGGGTTTTGGCATTTATACCGTGTTTTATTTGATGATGTTACCCAAACCATGTAAATCATCTGGAATTGAACTTGAGTGTTTATAAAAAATCTGGTATTTACCTAAAGAGCTTTTAACTCAGGAAGTCAGAATGAAATAGAGAATCAGGAGAGGGCTGTGTAAAGATTCCAAGTTCAATGCAATTTTACCAGGTTATAATGTTTTCTTCAACAAATGTTCCCATGCAAGCATGTCCTAGAAGATATCTGTGCATGACTGAGAAATCTTATGCTGCTTGTGGGACTTGGAACTGGGGCCAAGTGCTTGCGTAACTCCTTGAGTGACTGCAGACTTACAACATAGGCAGGAGGTGAAAGATTCTGTTTCTTACCAACCTGAGCCCTGAGCATCTTCACTGACATGTTGGAAGCAGCAAGATGTAAGTCATCAAGTAGTTTAGCAAGATGGGAAAAGCTCACAGCCAGTTTCCATGCTAGTATAGCTGATTTCATCACTTCTTGCAGCAAAGGAAGCAAAAGCAGAGCAACAGCAAAGCCTGTCTCTCATTTGACCATCTTGGTGGCTGCCTTTTGCCAGCGTACTGTAGGGATGACCTGCATGGCCATAATCTCTCTTCCACTCATCCTGCAGACAAACAAGAGGATTCTCTCCAAAGACCTATCTGGAAGCATCCAACGGCTCCAACTTTTTTAGCAGAGAACAGGAGGGGGATGTGGGAGGTGTGGAAACCCCCACCCTGAGCTGTTTGTACAGTAGTAGCTGGGAGCATTTGTGATAGTAGCCAAACAACCTATTCTCCTGGAGTGCAGAAGTGTGCAGGAGCAAGTCCAAAATCAATAATACCCAGAAACATAACAACAATTAGTACACATATACAATTAAACCTCCCTGCCTAAAATATAAGCTCAGAGCATGTATTTACCTACTTGTACTTCCTACTAAAAATAAACAGATTAAAGTCACAAACCTACTGTGTGAGCAGGTGGGGGACAAAACATCACATATGAAGCACAGCATGTGATATAAATTCCTCTGTGCAACGTGTTCACGCTCCCTTCCCATCTCACCCTCCTTGCAGCGGTTTGGATTGAGTTGCTAGACAATTCTTGCCAACAAATACGAGGACAGTGGGTCTGGTTTGTGTCTATGTTGTTATCAATTATTCACGACTTCAGCCACACTGAACACTACTACTGTTGTTTTCAAATATCCAGCTACTTCAGCCACATTTCCAGGCAAAAGTTACCAGAAATGCTTACCTTACTTTGGCTTTTTTTTTGTTTATTTGGTTTTCTAGTGTTTGTTTGTTTGCTGGAGACACCAAGTTAGGACTTAGATCCTAAGTTTGTTTTCTGGCTTTGCCACTGATTCACTGGCATTATGGGCAACGGGCTGCACTCATGGCATGTGTTGGAGGTTAGGATTGCTACTTTCATTTTCTTTCTCTCAGGGAATTTTCTCCCATCTGTTGCTAAGAGACAATGACAACCGATACTTAAGAGAGACAAAAGAAGTAGCCATGGAGAAGGGGGTGGAGTGTAGTTGGCTGCACTATCGTAGCTTAGGGGCATTCTCTTGGGAAGGGCAGAGATACCACGAGATTTTGGCTGGGTGGTGAGAGACTGGGCTCGACTCCTCTCTCTCTCTCACTCTCAGCATTGGAGGAAGAAAGTCAAGCTGTTGCTTACTGGGGGGAGAATTCTCTGCCGCCACCAGAGTCCAGACCTGTATTGCTTCTCCCGCCATGAGTGAGCCTTTGCTCGTGAGAGCAGCCATTGATCTGGGACCTTATTGGCACCCTGCCTCACTGGAAAGGACCCTTGCCATCAGTTCGGGTGCCTCAGGGTAAAAGACTGGGACCCCAACCCCATCCCCCTTTCCGGAGGGCACATCTTCCCAGCTGGTGTGGCAGCTGCTGAGGAGCCCGGCTGCCACAGCCCAGCCTCACTGCTTTCTGCCTCTGCCTCGGGCTATTTTTCGCTACACTGTAGCCCTGTGCCCCCCCCCCCCCCCCCCCCCCCCCCCCGCCAGAATGCCCTGTGGCTCCTGATACAACTGCAGTTTTATACATTTCATTTATTACTCCAGGATTCTGCTCACCTCTGCCGTTCCAGCTTGCTGCTCGCAAGGTTCCTGCTACAGCTTATTTTGGTATCCAGAGGAGGCACCAGATTGGCTGCCTCTGGGGGTTTGTAAAGGAAGCCCCTTCTCCATCCCTTCTGCTGGCTGCGCCCGCCATTACCCATGTGCAGAGAAGTGGCCGAACTCGTGCCACAGCGCCCCCTGCAGCCTTGGGGGAGTCATCGCGCCGGCCCTGCCCTGCTGGGAGCCAACAGCGCCCCTGCTGGCTGTGACCATAACTACACCAAAGGGGAAGGTGCTTGGCAGCCGAGAGAAGGCTGTTATTGAGTTTCTGGTTTTGTTTGTTGTTGACTGCTGTTGTTGTTGTTTGTTTGCCTTGTTATGCATGCTAGTAAAGAACTGTTATTCCTTTTCCTATATCTTTGCCTGAAAGCCCCTTAATTTCAAGTTATAAGAATTCAGAAGGAAAGGGGTCATATTCTCCGTTCCAGGTAGACACTTGTCTTTCAAGACAAGACAGCATATGAAGCAATATCAATCTGTGCTCATATAAGCTGCTCCTTCAGCTTTGTCACTGTTGGCTTTGTGCAGCTGAGTCAGATTTCTGAAGCGGCAAAAAGGGGTGTTTTCTTGACAAAAGCAAAGAATTAGAATGCTGATAGACCTTGTCATGTGTACTGTGTTTGATCTAAGAAGCAACAAGGAATAACACTATCGTGACATCCATATTCCTCCCAGATAGTAAAGCATGTTGGAATTTCTGTGATCTTTTTCCCTGAAGGCATAAGTATTGTTCTTGTTAGGCTCAGGAAATTAATTTTGAGCCTCCCTTTCTTTTGAGTTGTAGTTGCACATGAGCTGTCCCATCAAAGAGCCCTAGTTATTTTTGTCTCCTGAGCATGTCTGGAGTAATTAATTCTAATGTTCTGTCTACATTAACAAATCAGATTGCCCATGGCTATTCTTCAGCACTGAGACCAACTGGCACTTGATACTCCTTTTCCACACTACTGAAATCTATTTGTCACTAAACTATGGTGTCTGAGCATCTTGTGCTATTTCCCAGAATGTGCTTATAGGCACTTGAGGAGGGGGTTGGTTCATCCAAGACAGAGGCATCCCAGGGGGAGCTCAGCAGCACTGACACTGATGCACTGTCTGAGTCCTCATCATGTTTTGTTTACTGGGGTAGATGATGCTCAAAAGACTATGCTGGATATTAATTTTCACAAGGTATTTGCTTATGTTCTAGAGATTTTTGATACTCTACTATTTCTTCAGAAATTGGACAGTCCTTGCCCATTTCTGATTTTCTAGAAAAATGTCTCCAAATTAGTTTGGACCACAAACCTTCAAAGTCCTTGAAACTTCATTAAGACTGCATCTTTCCATCTTCCTTTAAACAGAACATATTATGAAGGATCTATCATTCCTAATCTTTTATGCATAAGCACATGCGGCTTTGCACACCACGTCTTGAGAAACTACGATACCGGGCACATTCCCATGTAGGATCAGAAGAATATGGTTTCCATCTTTGATTTTTTCCTAATGGATCCTATTTTTGGTAAGGATAAGGTAAATAATGTGTCTATCACTGCTTTTCTTGTGCAGGTGTCTGTACAATAACAACAACAGCAATAAAAGGCTGACAAGCAAACTTGTATGGTTCTCCAGAAGCCAGAACCTTTCACTGGTAGCATCTTTACTGAGAGAAATTAGACCCATAATTAGCTATTTCTTAGGCTCCCAGTCTCTTTTGCGAGAAAGGGTCATTTTTGTCTCTCATCTAAGGACTGAGGAAACATTTTGGTGGAAAAGAGTTTTATCTTCATCATGAGAAATGCTGATGTGGAAAGCATTTAAATTTCCTCATCATATCAGGAGAAGCATAAGTAAACCGGGTTGGATGGGGCTTTAAACAACATGGTGTTGTGCTCCAGACCCTTCCCCAGCACTGTTGCCATTCTCTAGACAAGCTCTGGCACCTCGCATGTGCCCACATGGTACTCTGCACTGGCCCAATCACAGGGAATGAAGAGACCTTACTGCTTCTTTCTTCTCTCAGAGAACCCAAGTCAGAGACTCAGCCTTGTGCTTCTTGTAAAAAAATATGTGTGAAAACAACTTTGTAAGCATAATCTGGAGCATTCACCTGTTATCCCGAGTCACTGTAACCCTTTCTCTGAGGTATCTGTTCTGCCAACAACCAGAAATTTCCAGCAGCAGCTTTGCAGATTGCTTGCCTACCATAATGATGCCAAAATGATTTTTGCTTTTATATATTCTTTATATATATTCATAGCTCTGTAGACTATTATTATACAGTTATATAGTTTCTAGTTTCCTAACTCCAATATGTTTCTTATCAGACAGATTCCTGAAGGCCTGTTCTAATCTTGCTTCTTCTGGGAATCAAGACCAAGACACCTTCCCAAGACACTTTCTCATGTATTAGATATAAACAATGAGCAAGGAGAGGGACTTCAGAAGAGGTTGAATCAAGAGGGGGAATTACTTCATTGCCTATGTTTCTAATTGGGGATTCTTGTCAATTACACTTATTTGCCAAACTTATAAAACTGTACTTGCCCTGTATCCTGTGTGCATTTTCGATACATTTTCAGCGTATATTTCAGTATGTTGTGCACCTGGAGGGACCCTTCATTAAACAGTAACTGCATTTTTATCACCTTAACCTTATTTGGGTCTTGATTTTAGGGGCTTAAAGCAACAATACCAGAATGGCCAAACCCCCTTGACTTGTAAAAGTCTCAGTAATGCACCATTCCTTTCAGTGAATACCCACATATTTCCAAAGTGCTTTTTCTTTTGGGAGAGCAGTTTTGCCTCGTTTAGCTGACAGTCAATGCCAGTGATGCTATTTTTCTGCAAACTCTAAGAATCCTGTGAGACAGCCAAAAAATTGGTTTTACAGCTTTGCAGCGTAAGAATTGTTGTTCAAAATAATTGAAAAGAGAACAAAGCAAAAAATTATGATGAGGTATAGTGAGACTAACAGTAATTTGGTGGAAGAGATTCACATCTCAAAGTTTGTTTTTTTTTTCCTGTGTAGACAAAGTAAACACACAGATATTAATTTCAACCATGTTTTTATGAGTAAATAGCACAAAATTATATTTGAGATACTTAGAATCATAAAATCATAGTATGGTTTGGGTTGGAAAAGGCTTTAAAGACCATCTGGTTCCAAACTCCCTGCCATGCGCAGGGACCTCTACTAGACCAGGTTGCTCCAGGCCCTGTCCAGCCTGGCCTTGAACACTTCCAGGGCTGGGGCAGCCACAGCTTCTCTGGGCAACCTGTGCCAGGGCCTCACCACCCTCATCCAGGCCTAAGATTTCTTACAGGATTCATAGCATTGTGTATGTGTTCCTCTGCCTGGTAGTTTGTGGTTGTCTTCTCCTAGGTTATTTTTTATTTGGGAAAGTGTGAGTTTAAGCTATCTAAAGAGCCCCAGAAAGCTGGTGAGCAGCATTCCTGCTTCTGATGGTCATTCCCTGAATTCATGATATGATGCCTGAAGATCTTCGCTATGACGGTCATGTAAGGAGGTTGAGGAATGCAAAAGTCTGTGTTGTGTTGTGAGTGCTGAAGGGAATTCAGATGAAACACCATTTCAGTGAGAAAATAGCAGAACATATGTGAAGAGACCAGGAATCTGGAACTCTTCCCTTCCTCCCAACTGAATCTTCTACACCAGAACTGAAGTCAGACCCTTCCTCAGCTCTCCCTTTGACCTTTTTAATTCTAGGATGTGTAAGTGTTCTCTGCTGGATGTGGCTGGGAGAGGGATCTGTGCTACTGTGCTTGGCCAGGCAGGCAGGGAATGGGCAGAAAGCCCTGAAACCTACCTTATGCACTATAAGCACAAACATCTCTTGGGAAGCTCCTGCTTCTGCCTGCTGTGTCATGGCATGGATGGGAGCACTGTGTGCTCTCTCAGACACTGCCAGTTCAATGGATGGATAGCTTGAGCACTCAGCCGGGTATTCCAAGATCCTCCCAGACTGTCTTTCCAAGGACCAAGCAATCCCAACATCTCTGGTACCACCCAGGCAACCCTCTGGTACAACAGTGGTCATTGGTCTTAGTAGAAACAGGACACAAAACCTGAGTAAGACACAGGTGTGTCGGGTACAGGCCAGTTGGAAGATGGGTACCCAAGCTCAAGAAAGAAACCAAAAGTCTCTTGCAAATTAATCTGATGTTCTTGAAAAGCTGAGGATATACATTTATTTCAGAAACTTAATAGGAAAGTAAAGCTACATTAAATGTGTAGGATCCCTTACTTCATCTGGGTTGATTGTCTACTGAAGTATCTAAACTTGAGGCCAATCACCTCAACCAGAGCCCTGCTGAAAGGCGCTTTAGCTCCTTCCTTACACATGCATGCAGGTTTTCTTGCTGGGAAAGAACAGCACAGGAAGAGACGAGGAAGAGGTGCAGCTGGGTCTCCTTCCTACACACATTTAGGAGCAAGAAATGCTGCCTGTTCCTACTGTTTTGCTGTTCCCCGATGCCCATCTCACACTCCAGCCATTTCAGGATGCAGATATTAAGTGGCCTTCTGCCAAAAATCCCTTTTCCTTCCACGCTCTTTTCCAGGTATGGATTTGGGGAGCAAGCTTGGGCATCCAGGCATTAAGTAACTTACACTTAGAGATGTAATCTTCTGTTGGATCTCTGCTTCATTCAGGATGTAAATTCTTCTGCTCTTTGTCCCCAAGTAGATTATTAGAAATACTGTCTTGGTGCACCCATACAACCTGCACAGGACAGCAGCTGGGTGAAAGGCCAAGTTGTGTAGCACAAATCGTTAGCCAGCATCTGCTGGATAAAAGTTATGAGGCTTTTCACTTGCTTTGAATACTTTGAATATTTTGTGGTTGCATGCTCTTTTCTTAAGTGTCCCATACAGGACCACTGTTTCAAATTTAATTTTTTTTTGGTTGGGTTTTTTTTTTTTTGGTTTTTTGAGGGGTTTTTTGTGAGGAGAAAAATTATTTGTGGTTTCTTTCACTAGCAGCAAGAAAATAGGTAACAGATCTTTTGATTTAAAACTAAAATGAAAACCCCATCATGCAGCAAATAAAGCTTTGAATAATATCTTTCAGAAGAGCTCCAAGAAAGGCAAACAGGTCCCCTATTTCTTAAGTGATCCACAGCCCTGAACATCTGTCCCAAAATATTCAGGCTCCAGGCTGCCAGCAAAAGAAGGACTGGAGGTTAAAGGCTTAACCTTCCTGAAGAAACTATACTTGGCCAAAAAAGACTTTGGCTCAAAGGCTCACTGGGGGATGGATAAAGTTTCAGCCCAGAGCAGAAACTGATGCCAGTAGTTTGCTCAGATGCAACATTTTAACTGGATATTTATTGAGGGATTTTCATTTGGTTTTGTTTTTCTATTGCTTCTCTTTGCAAAGTTGAAACTTGTTCAGTAACACTCTGTTTCAGTCTTTTATATGGATTATCAGACACTGAAGAAAATCAAACAAACAAACAAACAACATAAGTTCAGAGTCAGCAAGTTTGTAATGAAAGGTGAACCGGTGACCTCTTGACAAACCTTCAGCTGAGATTTTGGCAGAACTAAAAATAAAGAGCTGTTTTCCTTATTTGCTGCCAGCATTTTTATGTTTCCACCAGCTTCACTGGGCACCAAATGGACACTAAAAGTGCACATCATTTCCATCACAGTGCATGGTGTATGACTCCCCTGACAAAGCTGTGTTTGTGCAAAGTATTGTACCTCATGGTCTTTAACTAAACACAGGTGAAGATCTGAGTTTATTCATAAAGTCTGGGGTTACTTCAGCTGTCACCATGGAACAGCAAGATAAACAGAACTAATTAAGTAATGAACCTTAAAAAATCCTCCAGAGACTTCAGTCCATTTATAATTTGCACAGTGATTTAACAGAAACTGCACTTGTAGAGGCAAGGAATATGGGGCTCTGAAGCCAGTTATTTGGCTTCATAACAGAGTAGACAAACGTCTCTCCATGTATCTAAGTTAATGTCTATCTAAAGGCACCGCAAAGTCTGTCTGATAGCAAAAGAGGGTGTCATTGAGCTCAGGATCAGGACCTCAGAGCTGCAGTGTTTGACTCTCTCCATAGTTTTAAGTTGTTTATTTAAACCCAAACTTTGTTTCCTGGTCCAGCCTAGATGTAACCAAGTGCAACCCACCCCTCTGACCTTGTAAAATTTCCATTATTTATATCTTACGGGAACTTCAATATAGGACACAAAACAGTCTGCTAGGCTAAATCTTATAAACTCCATACTTTCATTTATGCCTAATCCACACCCATCTCTCACACCACCCTTGAATCCCACCGAAATTAAGGGAATGGGTTTCTTTATCCAAGACCCATAGTGTCCCCAAGAGGACTCACAATACCTGTGATGATATGTCTATGTGATTATACCAAGTTTATGTTCTTTCCTGTTTTACAGTAGTGGAGGGAATTTGCTCAGGAACTTCAGTCTACAAAACATCCCAGCTAGCACCTCTAGTCTGCATTAACATTCAGAACGAAGGCAAAGGTGGTGAAGAGTAATAGGAAGATGATTGTTCCCTTAGTGTAATGCTCTCAAAGGAATGCTGGGCACAGGGACACCTTCAACTAGACCAGGTTGCTCCAAGCCCCATTTGGCCTGGCCTTGAACACTTCCAGGAATGGAACAGCCACACCTTCTCTGGATGACTTGAGCCAGAGCCTCACCACCCTCACAGGGAAGAATTTCATCATATAAGCTCCTCTTCAATTCCATTCAATAACAAGAAGGGGGAGCAGTGGGGAGCAGTGGGGGCCCAGAGGGATTTGACTACCTCAAAATACATCAAAACAATATTGTTGGGGGGCAAGTGGGTGGCATAAATTTGTAGCTTTACCTACACAGCTGCTGGTGCCCTTGTGCTGTGCTGCAGCTGAGTGCTTTGGGTGGCTGCTGAGCTCCATAGTGGTAATGTTGCCAGACATGGCAGGTTTCTCTGCTTTTGAAACCTGACAGAATGCATGTGCATGTATTTGTACAACTTTTTCATTCTTGTTTTATTAGTAAATAAAAAAGAAAAAAGAAAAAGTGTAGATCCTCATACTTGGCATCTTAAAGGGATTCATAGGACTTTATTAATAATAGATACTTAAAATAGTGGTTCTCAGAGGATGGCCAGAGGAAATGGCTTTTCTCTAGCACAGTTAGAAATGTGACCTTGCAATCTGTGCTGTGGGTGATGACCTCGTTAGGAAAAGGGCACTGGGATTTTCAATGAGAAGCTCAAGCCAGGAGGGAATATTTTATACACTTTTTGATCATTTTCTCCAGGGCTTATAGATTGCATTGTGTTCAAAGTGCCCATTTTTAGTAAGCATAGAGCTTTCAAAAGTGATTTCAAAAAATTTTAAATTAAATTTCCCCAAAATGCAACTGGACAACATAGATATTACATCAAACTTCTTTTGAAAAAATATCGTAAGTCTACTAAAAAGCAACTTCTTGGTAAGCGAAATAATCAAAATTACAAGTATATGATAGTATATTGCACTAGAACTTTTATATTCTGTAGATATTCAAGGGAAGAAAATCACAGAATTTTCTTTCTTTTTAAACCATGTTCTCAAATTAGACTTTAAAACCTGTATTTAGACACTTCAAGGTTGATAATATTTCAAAGGTGCTGAGCACCTCTGCTTTCCATGGCCACAGAAAGCTTCTTGACACTTCTCTGCACATCACATTTCTCAGAAAACCTAAACATGGTTGTAGGAACCCAGTCCTAACTCATATGCCTGCAAATTTCACTCAGTAAAACAGTGTCTCTAAACTAAAGACAAACTAAATTGAACTCTAGAGTAAAGCAAACCCCAAAGCTTCAGGGGTTGTGAAAGGTGTACATGGTAGTTGTGATCCTTTATAGGGAAATGTAAGTTTACCAAGGAATTTGATCACAAAAGTTGTGGCAAAGGCGCCTCCAGGAAAGGTAACCAACAGTAACAAGGTTTATTAACTCTCTTGTGTGCCCAGAATGTAGAGGCTAGTATTGAGTCCTCAGAAATTGTATCATAATGAATCAAGAAACACTTGAACATTGCTCCCCATCCTGCTCTGAAGCCAGCCAGGGCCATCTCAGCAGAGAGCAGAGCTCATACCAGAATGAGGAAAAATCTTCTTGTTGGGTCTTTTCCACCTTATTTCTGTTCAAGGCACCCTTCTGTCATTTTAAGGTTTCTGGTGGTTTCAATCTAGAAACATTGCAAAATTCCTCATCTCTTACAGCTCTCCATGCTATGTCTGCTGGAACCATCCCCATGAAAAGAAAAAAAACCAGTGTCTGAGCTAAAGAAATCTGTACAGCTCCAAGCAGTCTTTTGCAAGTGCAAGGTGCCCTGGAGGAGTATCAGCTGGGTCAGGATTTTTCTTGTAGGCACCTGACCATTGTTGAAATGCCATGAGACCACTAAATACATGCCAATGGACCATCTCCAGATGAAAATACCCTCTTCTTACCACTGACTTTCTCCTAAAACCCACAGCTCATAGCAATAGTAGGACCAGGTGGTGTTTGGGTTCCATCTCTGGAGCAGATTTCATTTGTGTCAAGTCTCAGATCCATGGGGGATTTGTCAGAATCCTATTCCTCTTCCAGAAGGAAGCTGTAAGAGCAGTCCATTTTCTCCATCGCTCTTTTGAACTCAGAAGTGCAGCAGTAACTTAGGGAACAAAAAGTAATACAAAACCTACATTGCAGGATATTTGGGGTCAGGTTTTCCACTCATGGTGTATCAAGCTTTCACACTTTATGCTTTGTATGACGTATTGTGGGGTGTGAAGGCATTGCATCACCTGCGTGCCTCGTACACAAAGCATGAGCCTGATTCCCCACAGATCCCCCAGAGTTTTCACTGGGACTGGCAATACTCTTGCACCAGAAAGTTGTTACATTTCCTGTAGTCCACAATGTGTTGACTTCCTATTGCTATGGAGATGTAAATATGATAAATAACAGGGTCTGAATCAGATAAAGTCATGGGACCTCAGACCAGATTACCAGTTAATATTTTTAAATTTTATTTTATTTTATTTTATTTTATCTTGAAGAAGAGCTTCTGACTTTGCTGCAATTGCTAAATGGCTGTCAGGTCCTGGGCAAACCACAGATGTGATTCCTCACACATGACTTTTGATGTTTTTGTTGATGTCTATATCTGATTAAATCATCCATGACTGCCTTTACAGCCAGTAGAGAGAAGGAGGCACTTTTAGGCTGTGGTTCATCTAATTTCTTTCAGACACTGCCTTCCCAAGAAGGTGAATCGCACCCTGAGAGTGTCTTCCCTTGGGTTACAAGGAGAGCCAGGAGTGGCTCAAACTGAAGGATGCTTTTGGTCAGACTGATCCCAACCTTGTGTACGCCTCTGTTTCTCTTCTTTAAAATGGGCCCACCTTCCTGCCGGGACAATATTGGTCAATGTCGGTGCTCTTTGAATGCAGGGAGTAACTCGCACCTCACAACTGGTGGTTTCACTGTCAAGGCCCAGGGGTGGTCAGAAGTGGTATGGAATGTGTTAGACAAAGTTATTTATTAGTTTATTTTGGTAGTGCTTAAGAAGCCAGAAGGATTAAATATGATGCTGTAGAGTATTACATCTAAGTGGTTCCAGTTCTATTTGAACTCTGAATTCATAGAAGCATAGAAGGGTTTGGGGGGGAAGAGACTTTAAAGATCATCCAGTTTCACCTCCCTGCCATAGGCAGAGACACCGTCCACTAGACCAGATTTCTCCTAGCCCTGACCAACCTGGCCTTGAACAGTTCCAGGGATGGGGCAGCCACAGCTTCTCTGGACAACCTGTGCCAGGGCCTCACCACCCTCACAGCCAAGAATGTCTTTCAAATATCCAATCTAATCCTGCCCTCTGTCGGTTTGAAGCTGTTTCCACCTTAATCATTTCAAATGGGAATGGAGAGACACTTAAGAAGCCACATTTTCCATGTTACCTTCAATAAACATGTTCTCAGGTTTCCCCAGATTATCTATTCTGCTGTGCTTACATTTTTTGAGCAGCAGATATAGAAATTATGACCAAAGGTCAGGCATTGGACTATCTGCAGTTCAGTATTGATAGCTTGTTTTCTGTAGTGTTTCCCAGGACAATTTGCTGGCTTCTTTTTGAACCATTTAAAGCCTTTCTTCCATGGAATAGGACATACCAAAGCTTGATAGCACTATTTATATTCACCAAATTTCTCTGTCAAGCTGACAGATAAAAATGTGGATTAACCATGGGTAAATCCTAAAGAGAGCCTACAAGAAGGGTGGAGAGGGACTTTTGAGATGGGCATGTACTGACAGGGCAAGGGGGAATGGCTAGGAACCAAAAGAGAGTAGATTTAAATTGGAAGAAATTCTTGCCCATGAGGGTGGTGAGGTCCTGGCACAGGTTTCCCAGAGAAGCTGTGGCTACCCCATCCCTGGAAGAATTCAAGGCCAGGCTGGACAGGTCTTGGAGCAACCTGGTCTAGTGGAAAGTGTCCCTGCCTATGGCAGGGAGTGGAACTTTTCTCTTTGGATGATCTTTGAGGTTCCTTCCAACCCAAACCATTCTATGATTATGAAATCAAACTCACACCTGAGTCAGGAACCCGCCTGGCTGCAAGGTGATCACTCCATCATGAGGTTTTGAACCATGTCCTACCACTACTTCTCCAAGGGGCCTGGTGGTGGTGGTGTGAAACCTTGTCCTTTTTTCTGTTCCCAGCAAAAAGTCACCTTGAAAGGTATACCATACCAGAAAGGTAAAGTCAATACAAGCTAAGTCCATGCAGGTGAGAATCGCTCCATGTGAAGTGCTCATCAAAATAAAATTACAAAAAATCATTTAAAAAGTTTAGTTGATGCTGACTTGTAGAGTGCTCATAAAAAAAAAAAAAAAGAAGAAAAAAACAGTTGAGATATCGCTGTGCTAATTCATTTCCCAGGAATTTCCCTTCTTGCAACACCAGATTAATGACTAAGACTTCTTTCCCAACTCATCTGTGCTGTAAGGGAGTAAATGAAAACAATCTTGACTGTTAGGGCGATAATTGTTTGCACCAAGGCTTTGTTGTTTTTTTTCCTCTGGAATATGAAGGTGATCAGATTATGAGTGGGAAAAAAATTACGTACAAATACACATACTCCCAAAATATCCCCAGGTTCAGATTGTTAACTGTTCCTCTTGAAGATTTGGAGCAGGTATTAAAAGAACTAACACATCTGCAGTGTATCCAGTCTGCTGTTGGCAATACCTTCTTCTGTTGCTCAGGGGATCTTGATTTCGTTTAGTGAACTTCATAAAAAAGACCCTCTGGAGTTTGATGTTCTCTGCTCCAGTCCCTTATAACAGCAAGAATAGGTGTCCGATATTTATTATAGTTTATCTACCATAACCTACAGACTTGCACTATTTCTGAAGACATTTCTGCACCCAAATAACTAATTTCATTGGGAATTTCTCACTGATAATAGAATTTATTTTCCTAAAACTGTCATTTTTGCTTAGGTTCTGATAGTGTCTGATGACTTCATCTCTGATCAGGGCTGTGTGAGATGTTCTACAAATATGGACTAAATGGCATAACTAGAACAAGTAGTTAAAAATAGTGGGCAAAGAAGATTTATTCTTCTGTATACTGTGTGGGAACGGAAGTACAGAGAAAAATCTCACAAGATAGACATAGCTAGGAACTGAAACATGCCATCCAGGTCCATGTATGATGCTCTTAGAGGTCTAGGACATAGCAAATACATCAACTGTAGGTGAAAGCCAAACTTTTAGACTCAAACTAAAAGAAGGTAGGATAAGCATAAAGATGCCTGAGGTAAGAAAACCATCTGATTTTTGATTATGAGCTAAAGAAAAAAAAAAGAAGGCTATGTTGGTATATAAAGTTAGGAGAGATGGTTAAATTTATTTAGAACTGTTTTCTAAAAATCCTTATTTTACACTTATCAGAATGAGAGTAGAGGAAGTTGCAATAATTGAAGCACCAAGATGTTGAAAATATTGTATCTCTTGGGCATGGTTGGGAGGAGCTGTAGCATGAATATGTATAACTGAAAGAATGTGCAAAATTACAAATAGCCTAGATGAAAAAACTCAGAAAAACTTGGATGCTGAAGAAGACACAGTGGGAAGATACTGATATCTTCCAGGCTTCCAGGTCATCCTGACCTAATCTTTTTTACAGCCTTAAAAATTTCATTTGCATTTAACAAAATATAAGCGTTTTATGCCTTTTGACCACAGTCCTGGTCTGGTGGGCAGATGGATGCTCTTGCTTATGTGTGTGCAGAACCTCAGACCAAGGTAGCCAGGTGGGTTGTGCTCACCACTATGTGTTGGGTACCATGTTCTGTGCTGCCATGTGCCCTTGGGGCTTCTCTTCATGTATTTGATCATGGTCTGCTTGCGTGAAGATGATGGATGAAAAGGATTTTTTTCCCCCAGGTATTTTGAGACTTGCTGATGCAAAATGCAAGTCCCATATTTATGCTACAGCCTGGAGAGCAGTTTGTAGGCATCTGCCTTCTTCCTTGAAAGAAGAATCAGACCACACAAGAGCAGTCTCTTACATGGGCATCAGCTCCTTAACTAACTAAATTGCATCTTAATATGTGAGGCCCTGGCACAGGTTGTCCAGAGAAGCTGTGGCTGCCCCATCCCTGGAAGTGTTCAAGGCCAGGTTGGTCAGGGCTTGGAGCAACCTGGTCTAGTGGAAGGTGTCTCTGCAGGGCATTGGAATGGGATAATCTTTAAGGTTTCTTCCTATCCAAACTATTCCATGATTCTATGACTTTATGATTCTATAAATAGTGATCCTGCACTACTTGAAGTGTCATTTCACTCAAACACAGGCACTGTCACTGGGGCAAGGCCTAGAAAACTAAGCAGTGGTTAAGTGTCCTCACAGGTCACCCCTTTTTTTTCTGAATTGCTTTGTATCAGCAAGCAGGTTTTTTGTCTGATACTAAATATTAAGTTTTTCATACATCATTGAAGCAAAATCTGTGATAGTGCTATCTTCAGACAAGAATCTTTGAATTCTTAGTATTCTGAGTACTTTATAGACCTCAGTGGGCACATTAGTGAAGAAATGGAGATAGAGCCAGCAGCAAGAAATCTGACTCAAATCTGAGTTGAGGAAAAAGCATCTGGATTGGTATGACATAATTCATTAGTCAACACTTGAGCAGACCCCCAGAAGTTTTTTCTCATTGAAGTCACCAGAACACTGAGTACATGTTAAGTGTTTCAGATTTGTCAAAGCAGAGAGGCCCATGCTAAATCCCCTGCACTTCAGATGGAATTTAAGCTCTGTGCTTACTAAAAATGGACACTTGGAACATGATGCAATCTATAAGCCCTGGAGCAAATGATCAAAAAGTGTATAAAATATTCCCTCCTGGCTTGAGCTTCTCATTGAAAATCCCAGTGCCCTTTTCCTAACGAGGTCATCACCCACAGCACAGATTGCAAGGTCACATTTCTAACTGTGCTAGAGAAAAGCCATTTCTTCTGGCCATCTTCTGGGAACCATCCAGCACATCCAATGCACAATGGCAAGGCTCTTCCAAGAAGTTATTTCTCCAGTTATAAGACTCTTTGAAGAAAGGCAGTGCCCTCTCACCCTGACCAAGTATTCCAGAAGCTGCATTCCAGCAGCTGTCCATAGCATAAGCCAAATATTTAGCTAGAGGTCTGGAGTTTGAAATACAGAGAAACAAAAAGGCATGCTGTTGTACTGACCTTTCCAAGTTCCCAGTAGAAAAGCTCTGTAGACCACAGAGACGATATGCATTCACTCCACAACATGTTTGGTTACTGCTGTGAACACAAGAAAAATTTGGTGTGCGAGTGAGTAAGCAAACATGGTCATCTTCTAGGAAGGAGATGTGAAACTCTCAGAAGGGCCTTATGTTCACCATGATACAAGATGCTGAAGGATATAATTTCTCAGTCCAAGTGGTCAGACAAATTTGGGATATTCTCAGTTCTTTTTCTAGGATGAGCGAAACAACCAAACTGTGGATGGATCCTGGAAATTTTAGCCATCTTGGACTTTGCTATCCAGCCTGGATTTGAAAATGAGCAGTAAAAAGGGACTTGGATGGGCTTTTGGCATAGAAGTCTTCTGGGACATAAAAGTAAGTATGAAAACACTTGGAAAATTCTAGCTACCTTGTCCTATACATTTCTCTCTGACTGCAGGAAATGGAGATTGTCAATGTAATCCTATAATTTATCTCCCTGAATAATTCCCAATTCCACCTCTCTGATCATTCTGAGTAAAGAAAAGCTAATTTATCTTTAGGAATGAGCCAGTTCTATAACTTTTCACCCTCCACTACAGTCTTCTAGCACTGCTCAGGGAATCTTGTATGCACAGTCCCTTCCAGGACGCCCCCATGTGCACCAAAGACAGACACATGTCCTGGCAACCGCAGTGTAAAACATCATCTGGGGCTGCAGTATGGAGTTGATGAATTCAAACGCTTTTCTGAGAAGACACAAGCACAAAGTACAAATATATAGTGCCAGCAGCTATGTACTGGAGACAGAAATAGGACTCCCTTAGGCCCCGCCCAAAGGCTAGGCCTCTGTCCTCAGGAAGAACACCTTTAGTAAAGTAGTTGTGACTTTTGATGCCTGCAAAAGGCTTTAGAGATCAAGCAAATGCCCTTCTTAATCCTGAGACCCTCTTTCAAAGACAATTGGCATGATAAAGTTTGTGTGAGTTTGTACTGCTTCCCAAGTTTCTGTAGAGGAAAGCTACAACTGTGGCTAGTTCTTATCCTTGGAGTGGGACATGGCTTTTATGCAATGTGATCATGTCTGCTTTGTCAGAAACCATGGATTCATCAGAGTCAGCAATGGAAAAAGCAGCTAGGTTGTGGTCCACCAAATGGTAAATGAGGCGTATTTCATAAAATACTGACATTTGAGCAGTTGGGTGAAACTATGTCTTTCTAACTGGATAATGGTAGCAGGAGGAAGGTCTGGGTAGAAATATCTGTCTATGAACATAAAGCATTTTTGTGCTGCTTGCACATTGCACACACTTTCAGCATCTGTTTATTATTCAGTGCTGCCATGGAATCTTTCTGCAACACGACATGCTTGAGATAAGTTCATCCTAAGATCTGTGAGTCAAGGCAGCCACAAAAGAGTAATTTTCTGTTACAGGAGGGCATGGTGAAAAAGACCTTTGCAATGAATTATGCTCTTACTACAAAGCAAAAGGAATGCATGGAATGATTTAGCCAAGCTGTGTATAGCCCAAGGCTCTGTGCCAAGGAACGAGGGAAGATAGTCAGATCCCTTTTATAGCTTAGTCTCACCCAGCTGGAAAGACACAGGGCAAAGTGGCTGAAGTGGCAGAGATGGAAAATACCAAGAGTCATAGAGACCAAGAACAGGGAGCAGGAAGAGCATCTGAAACAGCACTTGTGAGGAGATTTTCTTCCAAGAGAAGGCAAAAGGTGCTTGGAATTGACACAACAAACAAGTTTGGGCAAGTAGGCGTATAGATTGGGAGTCCCCGAGACAGAAGCCTTCAAGAATATGAAGCAGCAGCATGCATATATTGTGCTTCAAAGTCCCTATTTCTTCAGAGACATGAAGCTGTCCCCACTGGTCGCTGATCTTTGTTGCAGTCAGTTTAACCCTTGAGGGAAGAAGGGCCTTGAAAAGGACCTGTTGGGAAGTCATAGAAAAGGCTGTCACGATGCTTGTTGTTCATGGAGACACAGAAAATGCAACTCTGAACATGTTGACAGCCACGAGGGCAGTGACAAGAAGTTGTGTTAATAGCTGGAGGACTGACAGGAGGTATTTGGATTAAATATCAAATACTGTGGTTCTTTATAAGGATGCATTATGTAAAGGTTCAAGGTAGTGAAGAGCACAGAAAGTCCAGGTTTCAGTTTTGGATGGTGATTTCACTGTCCAAAATGTTCAGGTTCTGCAGATCTCTGTGTTTCTCCCTGTTTTGCTTGAGCTTCTTTCTACCTATTGACCTCCCATGACGAACCCTTGCCTTAATTTAGGGGATCTGTTGGTCCCTAACCATCAACAACAAGCTCCCAGCCATCCTGCAGCCCCTTGGTGCCCAGGCTGCAATATTTCTGGCCCACTTACCTGTTCTGCAGACAGTGTGTGAGGGACCAGCACATTCATGGCTTATAGCTGAAGCCCCAGAAGTACTGACTTGTTCCACATGCTCAGAAAACTTTTCCTGTAATCTAATGGCATAAACCCCTGCTTGGATGAAATTCCCAGTATCATCATTTATGTGAATACACTTATTAGTGTGCTTAAAATTCCTGTCTCACAACTTTTGTGATTAATAAACACCCAAAGAACATATTTTACAGAGACTTAAAAAAATAAAGGTGTTGAGGACCATGAATACATTTTTTGTTCATTGCAATATGCATTTGAAAGGGGGTATTTTTTTCCTTATGAACAGGGACAAATTAGGTATGAAAAATACAGAAAAGTTCATGAAAAGGGAGAGCAAATAGCACAACAAATGTGTTCATGTGGTTGCAGCACTTGACTGGAGGTCAAAGGGTCAGATTTTGATCCCAGCTCTGCCACGGAGTTATCTGTGGTCTTGGCTAAAATGCTTTGCCAGGTCTGGACTAAATACATTAGTACTTGTCTATTTTGTGATGGACATGACAGACAGAACTGCTACTCAACTACGGTCTAGACCGGAGGATACTACATTCCTCCTAGTTGGCACTAACATGTTCATATCTTCCAGCCAAAGCTTTGATTAGGCTTTACATCAAAGCCCTAAAGACAAGTCTTAGGTTGGTACCTTCTGCTACTTGATTCTACAGAGAAGCTCTGAGCCTTGAGCTGATACATCCTGCACAAGGGACAGCCAGGTGACGACAATATTCATGTATGGATGAGTACTTCTTCACACAAGTGACCCGGGATCTCATTCTTGCTCCACTGGATATAAGCAAGAGACTTGATTTGATACCCTGACATATCCAAGGCTTTTTTCACTCTTTCCTGGGACACAAGCTGTCAAGATCCTTACTGTCATGGGATGGGAAATATTCTCTGAACAGAAATTTTGGGCAATGGAATCTAGCAGCAAGGATAAAAAAGCCTGGTGCTGAAGCAGGAGGGTCATGTCTTGGCTAGAGGTGTTTAAAACATGTTTCCATTTTCTGACCTAGCTAGTGAAAGGTCTTTGTTTCCCCAACTTTGGAGATCTCTTCTCTGTATATATTGTCTCAAGGAAGGCAGCACCTTGCAAGAAGGAACCTTGCACCCTGCAGATCTGAGGATTTCATAATGTGGCAAGGGGCAAAAATAGCCATATTCTACAACAGTCACCAAATTCTTTTAAAAGTAGAACCTGAAGTTCTCAGAACTACATGCCTGCCCAGATCCTATTGTTTTCCATAGTATTTGGGTGCCCTTATGCCTCTTAAACCTGCTCAGCACATCAGCTGTAAAGTGGAGATACATCAAATGCCTCCTTTGTCTGGTGTACCTGGGATGCTCGTTGGCAAAAGTAAATCTCTTACCAAATGTTTACTCAGTGTTTGTAGCAGCTGCTGGAGTTCAACCTGCATCTGTTGGTAATGCAGCTGATGACTGAGAGCAACCCTGTTGAGAAGGCTAGGGGGCAGTAGTGCATAAAAGGCTGGAGATGACACAGCAATGTGCGATTGAAGACCAAACAGTCAACCATGCCCTGAGCTGGAACACCAGAAGTGTGACCAGCAACTCGAGGGATGGGATTCTGCCCCTCTGCCCCGCTCAGGTGAGACGCCACCTTCAGAGCTGCCTCCAGCCCTGTGGTCCCCAACATCAGAAGGGCATGGATCTGCTGGAGTGAATTCAGAGGAGGCCATGGAGATGCTTTGAGGGCTGGAGCCCCTCTGCTCTGGAGACAGGCTGGGAAAGCTGAGGGTGTTCAGCATGGAGAAGAGGAGGTTCCAGGGAGACTTTGGAGCCCCTGCCAGTGCCTAAAGAGGGCTTATAAGAAAGATGGGGGCAAACTTTATGGTAGAGTCTGTTGAAATAAAGCAAGGGGAATTGATTTTAAACCAAAAGAGGGTAGATTTAGACTAGATGTAAGGAAAACATTTTTTACTGTGAGAGTGATGAAACACTGGCACAGATTGCCCAGTAAGGTGGCAAATGCCTTATCCCTGTAAATATTCAAGGCCAAGTAGGACAAGGCTCTGAACAAACTGCTCTAGTGGAAGTTGTCCTTGTCTATGGCAGGGTGTTGGACTAGGTGACCTTTAAAGGTCACTTCCCACCAAAATATTCTATGATTCTATGATGTTGTCAGGAGTCTGTATGCAAATGCCATAAGCCCTTAGAGAGCTGTCAGAACAATCAGAGGTGTTTTGTGAAGGACCTAACTGCGTAACTTCCCTGTCATGGCTCCCCTTCATATTTTTAAGACATATTCATGTCCTGAGAGCTGTCTGGATGTAAGGTTTGGGTCTTCACTTGCCTTGAAGCTTTCATTCTGTTTGAGGATCTGCAGTCAGTAGCAGTAAGAGTTTTCTTCCTAACAGCAACTTTCACATACACCATGATGAGCATTTTGGGTGAGCCATCACTAACATTCTCAGACCACAGAAAAATATCGTCATTTGGTGGCTCCAGAGATGACTGGAAGATATAAAAGGAGAAAGGGTGGAGCTGGGGGAGATCCCAAAGGACAGAGATTAGCCTGTCCCCACACAAGGACTTCAGGGTGTGATGCCAGTCCCAGTCATTTGCTCAGGGCAAACCAAGGGCACATTAACAGAAGTCAACAATATGAATTAAACTGGGTGGTTGGGAGAAGATCCATTTCCAGAGATGTCATCAGTCACAGATGAGGTCCTAATCAGAACAATATGATGAGAACTTTGTAGACTAAAAATCCCATATCAGTGTTCCAAGCACTGGGGTAGAGAACAAAAATCCACCACAATCATAAGCTGAAGTGTTAGTCATCATTTACAAAAATGCAAGCTGACAAGGCAGCAGTTGCCTTGTTCAGAGCTGTTTCTTATTTGAAATGGTCCCATATAGAGAAATTTTGAATCAGAAATGCAGGGAAGCCAAGAAGGAATGAAACATTAAGCCACCACAAGGGATAAAAGGGAGGATATTTCAATATGTAAACAGCCAGAAATCTCCTGGGTAGCAGAGATTAATATTAACTTAGAGCAAGAGGACAATGGCCAGTGATGACACAGAGTAAGAGGGATTGAAGCTGAATTAGTTTTGCTGTCTGCTCTAGGTTTCACATGCAAGTGGATTGAAAGCTCAATGAATAGACATTTCCTGGCTGAATCATCATTGTTCAGTCATTGCTGGCTTTATTTTAGTGTAGAATTGATATTAATTACTTGCAGAGCATCACAGATGTATCACAGACATGCAGGAAGCAAGGCATGGGATCAGAACTTGGGAAACTGGCATCCAGCTCCTTCCTACACTGTCCCACCTCGCAAAGATTTTGGCCAGACTGCTTAACTAGCTCTGAGACTTTGCCCCTCTACGACAAAGACGAAAACCTGCCCTGGTCTCTCTTGCTTGCTGAGATACAAGATCCTCATGCCAACATTACTGAAGGGGTGCCTTGGGAGGATCCCCCAGGTGTCCCAACTTCATGGAAAGTAGTTGATTTTGCAAGGGCTCAACGTGCTGAAAGAAAGCAAAGGTTTGGGTCACTGAGCAAGTGATTCCGCTGACTTGGAGGTGGATGGAGACCTTTCCAAGCTCTTTTACAAGCAGATTAAGGGCATTAGGATGACTGTGTTGAATCAGACCAAGTCTGTTCCCTTTCTCCATCATTTCCGAGGTGGAAGGGTGGGAAAGAAGAACATAAACAACACCAGTGGGTAGTGATACTGCCCCAATAACTCCTCTGTGGCTACAGAGTTGTGGTTTAGGGACTTGTGAAGCCCCAGGTTATACATTTGTGTATGAATATGAGTATCAGAATACTCTTAAGAATATTTCTTCCCTTAGCTAAACAGTGGTCTTTAGGATCTGTATAAATGTTGGTATTCATAATATCTGCTGACAAGGATGTCCATAACTGGACTTCAGACCTTGTGAATCTTGACATTTTTATAAGCCTACTGCCCAATAAAATAATTTGATGACTGCAATTCTGTCATTACTAGAAACAATGTGAGATTATTCTCTGTGACCTGGAGTACCTTGTTTTGTAGAGATATTTATTGTGTCTCTCTCGTGTAATCCCTTATGAGACAGGACAGTCATAGTCTTTTCATACATTTCTGAAAATAACATTCTTCATTCTGATCCTTTGAAATCTTTTCTAATTCTGCTATATCTTTGATGAAGAGTAAAGCTCAGGGAGCAAAAGACCTTTCAAGAACTTGTATACTCTGTGGTTTTTTAAGTGACATCATCCTGTAGTTCTCTATCTCTTCCCAGGTAATGACTTCCCCATAACAGCTTTTCCTGAATATTTTTTAGCCATAGCTGAGTGTTCAGCTGACATTTTCATAGAATTCATTTGGTATGACCCCAGCATTTCTTTACTGAGTGCTAAAGAGTGTTTCAGAGAGACCTTCTCTTTGAGGAAAAACAGGGTTGTTTATGTTAATCTACACAACATAGTCTTTACTGCCATTTTCTTTTATCCTTCAGCCACTCCTTCTACAGAATTTGGTGTGTAATGGAATACAACTCATATTTTTGGCAGTTTCCTTTAGTTACTAGAAATATCAGCTTATGTGATACCTGACAGTCCCTCTACTGCATTTTCCTGCCTCTGGCATTGGTCAGCAGTGACTGCTTGGAGTAGGGGAGGGTGAGCAAACTCCTCTCTGCTTGCAACATCTGGCTTGGTGAGCAGGTACTGGAGCAAGGGCTACTCCACAGCAAAGTAATGAACTGAAGCAGAGGCATAGCACTTTTTCATCATGCTTTTCTGTCCTTCCCAGGACTTAACCATAGAATGAGAGAAAGGTTCAGACTGCAAGGGACCTTAAAAATCATCTTGTTCCAATCCTCTTGCCATGGGCAGGGACACCTTCCCTAGATCAGGTTGCTTCAAGCCCCATCCAACCCAGCCTTGAACACTTTCAGGGATGGAGGAGCCACAATTTCTCTGGACAATCAACCTATTCTTCTCATGCATTAGAAGAAATTTCACCTCCTTTATTACCACAATGAACAACAGCCTTCCAAGTGAGTCTCAAAGAAAGCCCTTACTAGCAGGCAGGGAGCCGGATCATTTCTTAATTGCATCTCTGGAAAGAGTTCAGTTATAACTATTTCTTAAGAAGTGTGGAAATAAACACTTTGTGTGGGTTGCTCCAGCATTTAAGGACCTCCTACCATGTCTAACTTACAGACCAAGAAAATGGTTTCCCTGCTAGGTAGGATTAAAACAAAAGAAGTATCTTGTTTTAGTCTTCCTAAATTTCTCAAAAGTCACAGAAAAGCAAATAAGAAAAAAACCAAACAACTACCCAGTCACATAAAACTATTTCTCTGTCTATTCTCATCCATGCTCCTATGTGGAACAGCTGGGAGCAGCTTGTTAAGAGACACCAACTTATGGTCTGCCGAATCCCTTTCACAGAGAGTGAATAACAGGTGAAAACATGAGTGCTTCTGACAACAGCCCCCGTGTTCACAGATAGCAAACAAGGCCAACACTGGAAAAGAAAGCTGCTTCCCCCTCCATTCTTCAGAAAAACCCCTACTATCTAAATAGAGCTGGTAAAGCTTGTTCAAGGTATCTTGACAGGTTAATTGTTAGTCTTTTTCTAGCTAAAGGGTCCAAAGCAAAAAAAAAAATTTGGGAGATTTGGCCTGAAACTTATTTCCAAGTATCCAGGGAAATTTATCATTTCCATCCTCTCTTTGGTGTGCATGGTATAGATAGCTCCCTTCCAAGTTTGGGAGCAATAAGCTTTATTCACCATAGTCACAGGAACCACTTTATCAGTATGAAGCTTGACTTGAATCCCCTTAAACTGCTCAATTACAGTCATGTCAAGTGTCTGATAACATTTTTCTGCACCAGGGCTACTCTCTGAATTTTATGGGGTAGCAGTCAGCCCAGAGCAGTGGCATGGGTTGTGTTAGGACTTGGGGAGCACTGACCTCAGAGTGCTTCTCATGAACCTCAGCGGATACCAAGACATGACTGTCCCCATCCTTATATGAAGTCTAATAGACAGTTGGATTATTTGAGATATACAAGCCAAGGAAAGCAAAGCTTTGGCTGTGGGAGGACTGTTTCAGAGTAGCTGGAGGTCATATCAGAGGTGAGGAACATAAACTAACCCTAAATCTGCCTTCTGAATGACTAATCGGGCTGAGCCACTACTGAAGATCAGATGGTGTCTCATCTGCAGCCAGACTCTACTATCATACTCCACTGGTGCTAAAAATTAATAGTGTGATAATCACTTTTCCAGAGGAGAAACCATTCAAAGTGTAAAAGGTGCATCTCACTTTTTGAAACGCCAGGAGTACTACAAACACAAGAAATTATAAAGCCCAGTTTCCTAATGAGCTGAGGCTCCTGGTTGATTACTTTGGTTCCTGTAAAGCTGGTGAGCTCTAACTCACATTTTTCTTGCTGTGGAGTCATTTATAACGTTCTCTCTCTTACCCCATTCTCAGATGAGCATTTGGAGGATGTCTCTCCTGCCCACCTGATGGAAACATTGACACAGCTGAGACATGAACTAGACACAAACACCCACTCACAACTCACAAAAGCCTTCTTTTGGGGGATTGTACGTGGTCAGAATGATTTACACCCAAATACAAAGGAATTAGAGAAAATTCATAATTTCCAAGACTTTGATGTTATCTGGAACCTTTGAGATAATCTTATCTGAGTTGTACAACTCAGGCCAAAAAACTACACTAAATGGTTTCTGGATAAAGCCTTTTTCTCCTTTTTTTTCCTTTTTTTTTTTTTTTAAATCTAATAGACATTATCTTATAGAACAAACAATACACTGGGATTCAGTAGATCAGCATTCAGCATCTAATCTTCTGTTTCGCTTTGTGTTGCTTAATTAATTCTGTGCTTCAGTTCCCTCTGGGCAAAACATAAACAACAATACTTCACTCTTTCACATTATTGTAGATATTAAATATTTGTAGCGTCATTCAAATATCACAGTAGTGAGAATTGTGGAAAAATCTAGACATAAATCAGAATTGGTTATGTTTCTGCTGATAGCAGAGATATCACAGAGATTTTCTTATATAAGTGAGGGAGGTGTTGGGGGGGTTGGTTTGTGTTCTTTTTTTATAAAATCTCCAAGTGTGGAGTAGATGCTGCTTCTGTCGTATTACACACTGAAAAAAAACCCTTTAAGTTTGGCATCATCATAGTACAGAAAAAGGAAACAAATACTTCTTAGCTGCGGTGTCATTCTTCACATCTTCAAAGCACTTTACAAATATCTGCCAGGAAGCTGACTTTCCACTCTGATGTTCAGATTCCCAGGCTATTGTTTCTATTTTGGTGAATTGCTTGTTATGACAGCATGACCTTCCTGAAAGGATAGCTTCAACATTTGAGAACCCATTCTTAGCAGAGCTACATCTGAAACTCCATTTTTCAGTGGCTCATGTAAAATATATTTTAAAACATGTGTCAATAATTCCATTCTTTCTTACAAACTGCCAGGAAGTTGTTCATAGAGGAAAGAATGAACCTAGACTTTCTCCCCCAATGCCCAATAAGGAGGTTGAAGGTATGCTTTCTTGGAAGGAATTAAGATTATAAACACTGCTTTTGAGGGCAAAAAAAAAAAAAAAGTTGAAATGGCGTGTGCTAAGGAGACCATCCTCCTGTCATTCCCATCTTCAGAGGTGATGAAGAGCACAGAGAGCTGTGGGGCTGCTTCTGGGACAGTGAATTGAGAATAGAAAGCTGAGCTTTGGATGGATGAGATGCTTGGAGGACTTGGCCCTGGTTCTGGGCACTTAAAATCAGTGGTCATAGGAAGGAGCCCTCTGCAAATCATTTCTTCTAGAGAGCTCTGAAATAGACTTGCCTGAGGAACTGAGACCCCAGAAATCAGTCTAAGGACTTCATGGCATGGCCCCTCCAAGCTCAGGGGTGGGAATACACTCCTTTTACTGTAAGTGAGCAATACAGCATGGCCAGCATGGGCTTTGGGGCTGGTTCCTAGGGCAGTGGAACTGTGTGAGTTGGCCTCTATGAGTAGCAGAAGGATCTGTTTGCCAGACCCTTCTTTATAAATCCAGTAGTGAATGTGCTCCAGAGGGCTTCAAGATGGTGCAATGAAAACCAATGGCTCAGACAAAGTCTCAGTAAAGGGTCCAGCTAAGGAAAAAGCTGTAAAATGAGCCCAGACTTACTCTGACACCAGAAATCACCTGCATAACCTCACTGTGGAGGAAACCATAGGTTTCTTTCACTTGGAATCCTAGATTCAAGGTAAAACTTGGTCATTGAAAAGGTGGGAAGAAGGCAGGAAAGAAGAAACTGCTTACTTAAGTTTTCCACTGTAACGTTCTGCAGTGGTTTGGTTTTTTGCTTCCCTCTCCCCACCTAAACATTAAGCTTCACTTTTTCTTGTGAGCAAACATATCCAAGACTCCCTGCAGCATGGGCACTGAAATCCACCACCAAGGCAGAACAGCCTTGCTGTAGCCTCCTCTAGCATGATGCAGTGCAGCAACAAGCAGCGTAACTACAACAGCCTGGAGAAATATACATTAAAGATTATTTAATGACTGTTTCTAATTAAGTCATTTGCTGACCAAGGTAGGCAGTACAGGCTCCCACCTACCACGAAGACCTAGAGCATTGTGGTCTGCAAGAAGTGTAAATCAGGGGAACTTCTTTGAAGTCCAGATACTGTGCCAATTTATAGCCAGATAAGGATGTGAACCTTTGCATTGTCACTTGTTTCTGCTGGATAAAGGGCAGGCCCAGGTTTTATTACTAAAAGAGATCAAAGAGGTGCAGTTTCTTGGAATCAGGGGAGGAGGGAAAGCCAGTCTCTAAAGATTTCCTGCTGCTTCTGTAGGAGAAGTGAAGAAACAGCCAAACAGAAAAAGCAAGCAACAGGGTTCTTGGTATAGCCAAGTCTCCTTTTAAACATCTTTCTCCATCTGGGATATGTATAATTGCTATCTTCCAGTTCAAGCTACAAATAAAGGCACCGTAAACATTTCAGAAGGGCCTGGATCCATCTTGCCTAAATATAGGCAATGAGCTGTGCTTTCCATGTTACAAGGAGGTCATTCTAGGCTCTGTCTCTTACTAATAGAGTGTATATACTTTCTATGCCACTAGGCCAGAGAAGCAGTGACTGAGACCTGGTCTAAGTCTGATATTTGTGGTTTATCACTATCACTCTAGAGTCAATGGTTTGCTTTGAACCTGCCCAGCCTTGACTCTGCTCTGAACTCTGTGTCTTCAAGTCCTAATAAGCCCAGAAAGTCAACCATATCCTGGGCTGCATCAAAAGCAGCGTGACTAGCAACACAAGGGAGGGGATTCTGCCCCACTCAGGTGGCACCCCACCTGCAGTGCTGCCTCCAGCTCTGGGGTCCACAACATCAGAAGGACATGGAGCTGCTGAAATGAGTCCAGAGGAGGCCACAAGGATGCTCCAAGGACTGGAACCCCTCTGCTCTGGAGACAGGCTGGGAGAGATGAGGATGTTCAGCCTGTGGAGAGAATGCTTTAGGAAGGACCTCAGAGCCCCTGCCAGTGCCTAAAGGGGCTCTAAGAGAGCTGGAGAGGGACTTTGGACAAGGGCCTGGAGTGACAGGACAAGGGGGAATGGCTTCAAACTGCCAGAGGGCAGGGCTAGATGGGATATTGGGCAGAAATTCTTGGCTGTGAGGGTGGTGAGGCCCTGGCACAGGTTGCCCAGAGAAGCTGTGGCTGCCCCATCCCTGGCAGTATCCAAGGGCAGGTTGGACACTTCTTGGAGCAACCTAGTCTAGTAGGAGGTGTCCCTGGCCACGGCGGGGAGTGGAACTGGATGGTTGTGAAGGTCACTTTCAACCCAAATTGGCAGTGTTGCTTTTATGGTTGGACTGGAAGACCATAAGGGTCTTTTCTAACCTAAATGATTGTATGATTCCATCTGTTTTTCCATTAAGGCTGTGCTAATCCCATCAACAGAGTGTGGCAGAGAGATGAAAACACAAAAGTTTCAAATGCTCTGAGTGGTAGATCAGGCCATTGGGAGGTGTTTGAAGGTACAAAGCTTTTTGAACCAGTGTTGGAAGTCTGCATGACTGGTTTTTCTCCTGGCTCAATTTCAAGCCTCAACAGAGCCAGAGGGTTAGAGGAAAATGAACAGGGATGGGCAAGCCAGGTTTGAAGGCTTAAGTGCCTCTCTGGCATAATTTTCTTCAATATGGTCTGTAGTAAACATTTATTTAGGAGTGCATTGATACACACAGACGCTTTAAGACCTAATGTCCTATTCATGTTCACAGCTATGATGGCACAAAGTACTAATGTGATTTAGTGGTTATTTCCCTGCATATCAAATTGTGTGTGTCATCACCTCATCTCATCCCCTTCTGATGACTCACACGGTCACCCTGCCAGCACAAGTGTGGTATAGAGAAAATTTTATATCCTGTAAGTACAGTGTGGCAAAGGGAGGCTAGTTGCTGTGCCCCAGGAGAACAGGAAGCCTCATATGGGAGCTCCTATGCTCATAGTACCAGGAGCCTCCTTTCTCACACATGTATTAATAAGTTGTGTTCCTAGATAGTTCAAACTCTTACATGGTTTCTTGAACTAGGCTTCAATAAACTCAACCTGGTGTGGTTAGCCTGCCCTGATGGACTCAACAAGTGTAAGAAAGGAAATAATTCTTTATCTCTGGCAGAATATTATAAGACATGCATAAATGTCATGTCTATAGAGACAAAAACTGGATGATACAATTTAAGATTAATTGGAGAAAAAGTGTCAAAGAAGATAATGTATTGGTGGGTCATGCTCTAGACTTGGCAGTTTTGCTGGGCTGGACTTCTTGTCAAGCTGTCTACTGATTCACAGTCTGCATTCCTTGGAGAACATGTTAGTGATTGCACACAAATGTGATGGCAATGAGCAATGTTGAGTCTGTGACAAAAATGAGAAGCTGTTGGCAGCTCTGTTGGCCACAGCTGAAAAGCGAAAGGGCTCTTGCAGCATGTACACATCAGGGTGAGTTCTTGGGAGAAATGAGTAAAAGGTGATGCTGTCTGTCTGGTTTATTGGTGTTTGTTTCCTAGAGACCTACTCAGTCCTTTGGAGAAACATTGGGATTAACAGGAATTTTACTTTTAGACTCAAGTGCTCTATGTTACCCCCTTTGTGTGCTTACACGCCAGGAACTTATCCTGCAAACCTCTAGAGAAATATGAGACATCTTTACATCATCTTTGTTTAGAAATTTGGAATTATTTTCTATTTGGTGTGGTATTCTTCTACTTCAGGCTTCTCCATACACATAAAAAGTGCTGCCATGGAAGTAATGAAATGGCAGAGTGTCCTCTTTGAGCTAGAGGAGCACTCAAGCTTACTTTAGGACATCATGTTTACTGCAAGTGAAAGGAAATGATCTGATGAGGCATACAGCACTTTTGAACCAGCACAGAGCTTGATGGTAGTTGCTACATCTTTTGTTTTTTTGGAAAAGAAGATTGCCCTCTAAACCAAGACAACAATAATAATGGTAAGAAATCTCAAGGTAGTCCAAACCAACAGACCCCTTTCAGCATCACAATTTGCTGTGCAAGGGCATGCAGGGAGCAGAATAGGTGGGACATATGATCAAAATAACAACACCAACTAGCTTTATTAGATAGGTTGAATAGGGGAAAAGTATGGGACTTTTTCCTCTCACAGTGATTGTCAAAGGGAATGCATGTTTAACCAGATCATAAATGTCTCACAATATTTTTAGGTAGCTGAACGATTAACACAACATAAAGGCTTCCCTCCTCACCATAGTGCAGGGGAGTTGTGTCCTGCAAAAACCCAGATGCTAAAGATTCATAAAGCTCTCCCAGACATTTGTTGTGACTATGACTATCAAAATCGCATTACTGTTATTTGAGCAGAGGGAGTGGCTATGAACTCAGACATAGCTGCTTGTTGCCTAAAAAACTGTGGACACTGAGAGTTTGATAAATTTTACAGAGGGGATTTTTTTAATCCAAAACCCACAGGGGTGAATGGGACAACTTCAAAATAACTGCAGCCTCTGCCTGTATTTATTTAAGCAACTTCATATGGGGACAATACGACTTCATACAGGGACACAGAAAAAATTTAGTAATTCTTAACTAAAATGCCTCAAGCAGTGAAGCCTGTAGAAATTCCTAGGATTCAAGCTGAGTTAAAGAAGGAATTAGTAATACTCAAATACCGGAGCCAGAAAGGTTAGGCTAGTGAAGAGTAAATAGTTCTAAATCAGTGAAGGTCATTTACTCCCTTCATATTCTTGTTTTGAAGAGGCTTGTGGAGTGAACTCTCAGTTTAACATCAGCAGCTGCAGATAAATGCCATCAGAGGCTGATGCTCTGGAGGAAATCAGCTTTATTTCACAAATCAAAAACAAACTGCCAGGAACAGGACTTCACCCACACTAAGGAAAGTTTTGCCAGATCCTCAGTCTGTTACCTGCAAGGATTGGAGGTTTTCTCCAACCTTCACTTTAAAAGAATATATTTTGGAGCAGAGGGGAAATACCACTTGGGTATTGGACTGTGAGGAAGCTGTGGTATTATATTTGCTTCCCTACCTGACTTTTGGTCTGATTAAAGGCTTATGTTGCTCACCTGGATGGATCTGCTATAAGCCATCTGTTTATGGACTGGTTAATACCAGTATGTTTGTTGGTTGCAAAAGTTCCAGTTCTGCTTTGTGTATCTAATTGCACCAGGAACTGAGCCAGCTCCTGAGACAGGATCACTGAGCAGGACAGCAGTGGTGCTCATTCCCAGCTATTGGCAGATAGCTAGTTGTCTGATAGCATTTTGCATCTAAAAGTCTTTGTTATTGCCATTCTCCAGGTCAGAAGAGGAGGCAAATTAGGGTGTTAATTTTGACACATTATTTTTTCAGTATCTGGTGGTCTCCAGGCCAGAGAGGTGCGTTACTTTTCCAGACTTCAGTTGGACTCCTTTAGGAGAAGGGTACTCTCTTGCTCAGAAACAACCTTTTTTTCCCCTTCACTCTTCTGCTGCATATTCCCATGGGGTTAGTTGATCACCCCACAGGTGTGGTAGAAGAGGCAAGACTGATAACTGTGCATAACAGGACACATATTCAGAATATTATTCTAATATTTGAGGCAGATGAATTGGAAACATATGTATCTCCACAGAACTGAAAGCCATAGCAAAGCTGTTTACCTGCTGGATTTTATGTACTAATACTGGCAAAGAAATCAGTTATGAATAAACACTGTTGAAAAAAATGAAGTTCTATTTCAGGGTTGTCCTTAGCAATGCCCCTTCTTCTCCAATGCAATTATCTAAATGGCACCTACCTCCAAGCAGGCAGATGGTGAGGTTGCTTTATTCATGCAGCTGACTGCTGGTCCCAGGAGTGTGCAGAAGTCCCTATAGGGAATGCTAATTTCAGATGTCACAAGCATTAAGCACCTGGACAGACATATTGCCCACAGGGAAAGCCTGGCTCTCACCTTCAAGGCAAAGATTTCTCATGCTTGGGACTGGGCACTCCACATCAGAGGCAGCTTGGTTGCCTATTTGAAATCCTTGGCCCAGAGAGATAGAAAGGTGGATCTTGGATTTAAGGGAAAATCATAGGTTCTGCAGGAGAAATTGTGACATGTTTTACATGCATCCATGGTCATTAGCTCACATTTGGAGAGCGGATCTTAGTATTCGCGTTGTTCCAACCTTCAGCCTCACCTATCATGGAGCAGCCAAAGCAGAGAGAAAAGCAAAATGCAGGTGATTTTTCCTTTTTCTTCAGTTAGTTCCTCAGAGAATAATAAACAAGACAATAATTGGTGTCAGGACATTGGGGTTTTGTGTCCCGTTCCTCTAATTCTCTGAAGCTGTGCTTCTTGGCTGAGTTAACACTCTGTTATGAAGATAGCATTTTCAACACAGCTGTCTGGGTAAAGAGTCCAGTACTAGACCAGGCTTGGGAAAAAGTTATGCCTACAAGACAGCTGTGATTTGTCCAAATGACTATATACATAAATGGAATTCACAATCAGCAATATAAAGTATATGTGATATACATGCATACATAAATGTGTCATATGTGCCACCAGCAAAATCTCTTTGCCAGTGTTTATTTAAAATTCCGTCTTCTGATTTTATTTCCCTTCCTCATTTTTATTGTCTGCCACATCCAAAGTTTCTGAGATCTGAAAGTGGTTTTTTTCTGAGCTCTAGGTTCACAGACTCTCCTCCTGATAAAGCAGATAAATATCTGAAGCAAACGGGCGTCTACTAGAACACAGCCCAGCCAGCCTGGGGACCTCTCAGACCAACAGAGCTGGATACAGCTGGAGAGTCTGGGAGAAAGGAACAATCTTAGTTCAGATAAGATTTTTTAACTCTCTGAAACAAATTTCAGCAGGAAAATACAGTCCAAATTTGACATCTTTTGAGGATGGAAAATATAGAGCTATGACTAATTTCATGACTGTCTTATTTTTCTTCCTTGATGCTTCTATTAGAATGTTTTTTCAGAGGAAACCTGTGAGAAGCTGAGGTCTTGTTCTCAGTGAAGTGTTGAGATCACAGGGCATGTGGATTTTTTTGGGTTTTTTTTTTTACCTTCTGGTCTCAAAGCAGAGAGAGAAGACAAGCAATGAAGGGAGAGGTCAGCAATGAAGTTATTTTGTACACATGTAAACACACACTTCATATCTTAGTGATGCAAACCAGATGTTCACTGTCAAAAGTCTTAGGAAGACATCGATTTAACTCATCCAGAATTGTAGAAAATATGAAGGCATCTATCAAAACTTTGCCAAAAGAGGATTTAGCTATTTCTAATAGTAACTATGCATTTACATCAAATATTGCCATTATAAATTGATCCTTGATTGGTTGAACTATTGTTCTTTAAGTAGTTTAAATCTCTAATTCTTCATTATTTTAAAGAAGAGTTTCACTGAAATTTTTTTGTTCTGTAGTATGAGTTTCCAATTTCTCCTCTTGTTGCTCCAGTTCTGAAATTTAACTCCATTTTAATCACTCTGATGTCCTCATTTTTAAAATAAAAGTTAATTTCCATCAGTCTCGTAACCACATTCATAACTTCATAACTTTCATAACTTAGTTGGAGCTGCTGCTGGATTTTTGGGTTGTTTTGTGCTGTTCATTCTGGTTTGTACTGGCCTCTGCTTCGGTTTTTTTACCAGTGGGGTTTTTTACAGATGTGCTTCATATGCTATCATTTAAGCTCCCTGGTTGCACATAACTTAAATAGGAGGACCACAGTCCCAAAATACTGTTTCCGTGGTAATTTTCAAGTCAATAAATGTTACAGTTTGTTTCAGAATTCCCAGTCTCACTCTCATAATCCTCCGATAACCAGTTACAAGACCTTGTTAGTCAAAGTGAACCAAGAGCTGGGTTTTAATTTAAAAGCATGCTTACAGCTCTGGTTTAAGGTCAGTATTCTGCTCTTTGGTTATCAATTGTTATCACACTGCTCTTCAGAAATACACCACTGTCTAGTTAGTCTTCTTATGTAGATGCAGCACTTTAGTTGAAATTAATTCCCCTTATTTTGATATTTATGAAGTGGAGACATTCCCAGGAGTTCTGGTTGCTGAAGTTCATGTTATAGTCAATGAAGAGAAATAGGCACTTTGGAGATCCATCTGCCTTATTTTACATATTTTCTTGAGGAAGAGGTGGTTTTTACCCTATCACTATGTATTTCACTTTAGGTGGCTATCATCAGCTCAGTTGATCACTTATATATCTGCATTAAGTCAGCTGAAACGCAAAATTCAAATGCATTAATTCAGCAGTAAATGATCTCCTCTCCTCTCTTTGAGGACCATGTAGTGATTCCCCATTAGTTCCCTGACTCTTTTTCTGCTCTAGCTAAAAGACCTACGCTGCTTTAAACAATTCCAATCACTAGCTACCTGACCTGAAAGCAGAGATACAGCCTTTATGCCACTGCTGTTACGAAATAGCTCTAAAATCTGGTTGAAACTTCAATGGATGTTTGTCCAGAAGACGTCAGTCTGTCCCAGCCTCTGAAACATGGCTGTAAGAAGGCTTTTCGGGTGTCTTTCATGCTTCATATGGTCCAGGATGGGACTGGATGAAGACAGTTTAGGCAGAGCTTTTCTTGCACCCCTTTCCCAAGCTGCAGTTGTGGGCATGCTCCAAGCTGTGGTAGGTCTCCACATGAGCATGTCATTCATTTCTGGGAACCATGTTCCTGGATAGCTAGGGATGTGTGAGAAAAGATTCAAGGGGTTTATATATAAAACGTGGCACGGAGATGACCGAGGAAGATTATACAATAGGAGTCAGCTGAAATGTGAAAGATGTGAATATAAAAGGAAGTGAAGGATTATTTACTGAACTTTGCAAGAGGAAACAGCACAAATTGGATAAGGCCCAAAAGAAAATGTCAGCCTGGCTTTCGGGAAACTGAATGCATTTTTAGGATGCACAGAGAAAGGATTAAATAAGCAGTGCGTTATCAGTCTCACTTCAGTCCCCAGTAAAATAATGAAAAAGATTATTCTGGGAAGTACTGAAAAACATCTGGAGGGCAAAAGAGTCATTGGACACAGCCAGCACAGCTTCATGAG